>CM059201.1:23975810-24065275 GCA_030323885.1 Branchipolynoe longqiensis | reverse complement strand
TTGAGCGAAAGATGTTTATTTCGCAAGAAGGGTTACAGGATATTGGATGGTGGATGCAACATATAGCAAGTTCACCAAATCCAATCCGCATGGCGGAACCTAATACAGTAATTACTACTGATGCTTCGTTAGAAGGTTGGGGAGCTCATCGAGATGGGGTCACAACAGGAGGTAGATGGCTTGATGATGAAAAATCAGACTATATTAATGCACTAGAATTGCGTGCTATTTATCTGGGCTTACGTAGTTTAGTAAAGATAAATAAATCACAGGTTAGAATACTAACTGATAATACTACTGCCATGGCATATATTCGTAACATGGGTGGAACCAAATCAAAGTCTTGCAATCAGTTATCTAAACTGATTTGGAACTGGGCACAGGCTCAACAAGTCTGGCTGACTGTAGCGCATATTCCAGGGTCACAAAATACACTTGCAGATTATAAAAGTAGAAATTTCCATGACCATTTAGAGTGGTCTCTCTCTACACATTTGTTTAACTTCGTTTGTGAAAAATGGGGTACACCTGAAGTTGACTTATTTGCATCACGAAATAATAACAAGTTACCCTGTTATGTTTCTTGGCATCCTGAACCGGATGCTTGGAAAGTAGATGCGTTTGCTATTACCTGGGAAAATAATTATTTTTATATTTTCCCACCATTTAGCATTATCAGCCGAGTAGTGAGAAAAATCGGCTTGGAAGGGACACATGCGATACTGGTGGTGCCCGATTGGGACACGCAACCTTGGCTGCCAGCAGTTTCACAACTGGCAAAAGATCGTATACGATTCCCAAGAAAACTCGGGAATCTGACGCACCACGGACCGCTAGTGGTTCACGGCGACGTGTCAACGACGCCCCTATTGGCATTCCTTTTCTAAGGAAGCAGCTACAGCAATTTGGATTGGACAGAATTACTGAGGATAGGATAGTATCGGATGCCTGGAGGCCAGGAACTGTCAAAATGTATACAACCTATTTAAAGAAATGGGGTGTACATTGTTTGTTAATGAAAGTTAAGCCAACAAATCCAAAGATTTCACAAGTAGCTCGGTTTCTTCGTTCTCTAGAGGATGAAGGACTTTCCTTTGGATCGATTAATGCGGCGAGGTGTGCGTTATCAATTATATTACCTAGAATTGATGGCGAAACAGTTGGAAAACATCATGTTATTTGTTATTTACTTCGTTCAATTTATCAAAGGAATCCTCCAAAACCAAAGTATAGTCGGTTTTGGGATGTTTCTATAGTATTTAAGTTGTTTCAGGCTTGGCCTCACAACTCGTGGTTAGATATAAAACAGTTAGGTTTTAAGGTCGCGGTCCTGTTATTGTTAGTAACCGGACACAGAGGACAGACGATTGTTGCTTTATCCTTAACTGGATTAGAAATAGACAAGGAACAAGCTACGTTTGATTTAGAAAAATTGCTTAAATCGAACACGTTAGGTGACCCTTTATCAACGGTTCACTTAGACTGTTTTCCGAATGATCGGAAATTATGTGTTGTGTCGGCCATACGGGCTTATATATACAAGACAAAGGATTTACGTGCATCACAACAACTATTAGTGAGCTTTATAAAGCCACATAAGGCGATTTTTGCCAGATGGACAATTACGGTGTTGAAATTTGCTGCTGGAGTGTACGAGTAAATACTCTTCCCACTCAACTAGAGGAGCCATGGTCTCCAAGGCACGGGTGCTTGGTATTTCTGTGAAAAGAATACTAGCGCATGCAGGCTGGAAGACGGCTAAGTCGTTTGCAAAACATTATAATAAACGACTAGAAAAGCCTACCGGCGTTGCAAAGCGTCTTCTCGCCAACTAACAAGAATAGGTGAGAACAAAAATTTAGAATGTTATAATAATAAGAAAGAATGATATTAAGGATAAAAATGAATTATGTAAAGGTCTCCCTAGCCTGAGGCTAGCCTGAGGCTGTTTACCGAGGTAAAATAGTATAGTTATACGAGTCTTACCTTGGTACAGATGATGGATAACTGTTGTTTTACCGAGGTATAAGCCTCGGATAGATGTGGGCTAGGGCCCTCCCGCCACACCCTGCCACATCTATTCCGTTGGTGTACCTTTTCGGTAAAGTAATAGTATCCATTGTTTGAAAGTCATTTTTATCCTCAATAAGTAGGTTAAGATTGCTGGTACCGGACGTGCTTACCTCTCCCTAGCCCACATCTATCCGAGGCTTATACCTCGGTAAAACAACAGTTATCCATCATCTGTACCAAGGTAAGACTCGTATAACTATACTAATATATATATATATATATATATATATATATCATATATATGACACACTGAAGCAGCCCCAACCTGCAGACTGTCCACCTGTCTAGTCCCACCCTTCTAAAACCAGCAGCATCATAGCACACATAACGTGCCCATAACCAGCGTGCCCATAACCAGACTAGTCCAGTGCCTTTCTACTGGTTATTTATCGGATATATATATATATAGTATTAGTAATAACATATCTTCACTGGACAACTCTGCATCCAGACCAATGTTGTCCTGAAATACCAAGGGTCCACTGAGCGAAATGACGATCAAATGAATCATTTTTGTGGATGAGTATTTTGCAGGACTTAACAAATCTGTTTTAGTTTTTGTTTGCTTTAGGGTTTGATTGCCAACTGTCATTATATCTATGTCGTATATATTGATGGTTGGTTGGTTGTTGGAGTTTTACTTCCCGGCAACATCCAAGGTCATGTCGGGGATATATATTGATCATGTGAATATTAACAACCAAATTGAGTTAGAGCGTCCATCTCCCGTGTTGGTAGATCGTGGGTTCGAACCCTGGTCGAGTCAAACCAATGACTTAAAAATTGATACTTGTCGCTTCCTAGCCTGGTGCTCGGCATTATTAGGATAGGGCGAGGGCTGGTTGCTTCAGTGTCAGGATAATGTGACCGGGCCACCAGCACTCATGGTGCTGGTGGCCCGGTCTTCCAGTGGGGCAGCAGTATAAAGTCGCCATGACACTATGGTGCCCGTCCTGATTGACCTTAGATGTTGCTAGGACGTAAAACAACAACAAAACCAACAAACAAACCAAATTGCTCAAATTGTATTGCTGTCCTCTTTCAAATAAGTCTGGCCAGCCTTGTCAAAACAAATGCATGTATACACCCTGTACACACAAAGTGAGGTGTGTGTCCAATATATAAATATAGAGAGGTTTTACTGTGGTCATATCGTATATATAGATAGACATTTCCTTATGCTAGGTACACAACTACCATTTTTCCGCACCCACCTACCGTATACGATCTAAAACTCCCCAAAAGTCGTGAGGTGTGCACTCCCCTAGCACACCTACCGATTGCGATTCGCGACTTAAAACTCAATTTTAGGGCTAAAAGTGCTTCCTTACGATTGCGATTCGCGATTTGAAAAATGAATCGGCCCATTTTCAGTTTTAAGCGGGTCGGGTCGCGAGTTTTAGTGAGCGAGTCGTAAACGGTAGGTGTGTACCTAGCATTACACTGTCCCACTTTGAATAGTATTGACAAAAACCTAGTTTAGCGACGGAAAAATAAAATATATGTATAGATATAATCTGCTCATGGTTTGAAGTAATTCATTCTATTTTTTCTGGTTCCCATTAAAGCTGTATAGTCCGATGAAGTATCCAATTTTTCAAACCAAAACTATTATCTAGATTTGATTTGACATATCTAACTTAGATACCGGTGCACTTATTAAGCACGTTTTGCCGCATAGAAAGGCATAATAAGTAAACTTAATAGAACCTGTTACTACTGAAGCCTATGGTGTCAGAGTTTTGGCAAGCTTGCCAAAACCGATGTTCCATGTTTGCACTTCAAATATCTCAAAAGTTCACCATTTAAAATAAACGTAACTTTAAACTAATGTAAAGTAGATAATAGTGACCAATCTAATATATTTATCTCAGAAAAATTAGAGAAAGTCAAAACCATCGGACTATGCAACTTTAAGCTAACGGTGGCGACGGTTTGTGATTCTGTAATGTTGTTCTTTTTTCCGGGGTGGGGTTCTTGGCCCCACGCCCAACCCCCAACCTGGAGGACCAGTGGCTGCTCTTAGTCTGTCCTCTACCATGAGTCCTGCCTGGCTTGGTTAAACCTGCCAGGGGGCTAGTCCCCGCCGGTATAGCTCTCATGGTCACGGAGGCACACAAGCCTCCCCACCATGACAAGGTAGCAACACATTGGGGGGTGGCGATGGTACGGTGTGAATTGCCGACCTCTCACCTTCAAATAAGCCGCTCATATCTCTTAATATCCTTCAGATGCCATCTTGGAAATTGATATTGTTCTCATAAGTAGGCTGACCATATGAGCATGCGATGGCATCCCTCAGAAAGGTTCCGCCTGCCGGTACCAGCAATCAAACCCACGCAGCGTCCAACTCTATGGGACTTAAAGTTGCATGTTCCGATGGTGTTTGAATTTTTGTTTCATTTTAAAAATAAATATATCAAATTGATCGTTATAACCTACTAATCATTAATCCTGAGTAATTTTGATGAAGAATCTCTAATTTTGAAGCAATTTGAGCTGATACAGTGATAGAACCCAACATACTTTTGACAAGCTTTCCAAAAGTCCTCTAGCTATGACGTGTATTGACGTCTCGTGATGACCACGTGATGTAGGATGACCTAATTCAAATGTAGCCTGGTATCCTGGTATTTTCCACTGATAGCTAATGAGGCCACGATATTGACCTAATTGGTTAATGGTGTTCTTCCTTGTATGGTCGTGGCAAAGTAAGTATCCAAGGGGATCCGGTAATAAATTCAGCAATTATACCGTATTTGCTGTCACAAATCCTTAGCTAATGCACCAGTATCTAAGTTGGATATATAGAATGCAATCTTGATAGGTGTCTTGGTTTTGAAAAGGGTAGTCTAATCGGTAGAGCGCAGACTTCCCATCCGGAAGGCCAGGCGTTCGAATCCCGGTCGAGTCAACCCAATGACATAAAATTGATACTTGTCGCTACGTAGCCTGGCGCTCAGCATTGATAGGATATGATAGGACAAGGACTGGTTAGCACAGTATCAGGATACGGTTGGATAC
Organism: Branchipolynoe longqiensis; assembly: GCA_030323885.1. NCBI lineage: Eukaryota > Metazoa > Annelida > Polychaeta > Phyllodocida > Polynoidae > Branchipolynoe > Branchipolynoe longqiensis. The sequence continues at coordinate 24,060,178 of CM059201.1, read as the reverse complement.
TGTTGGATATCAGGTCATGATTCCGGCGGCTTGGTCTCCCAATGGGGCAGCACTGTAATTAAAGTCACCATGAGTGTGCACTGTCACAAGTCGGTACCCATCCTGATATGACCTTAGATTTTGCTAGGATGTAAACCAAACAGCACAGCTTCATCAGAATGCACATGGCCCCCATGTATTCCCAGCTGGCCACCCATCTAAATACTGATTAGGCTTAAATGTGTACAGTCCAAAGAAAACATCAACATTTCTAAACGAAAACGCGTATCTAGATTTTAGTCAACTTAATAGACCATGTTAATGTTGAAGCATACGTGGATAACCTTTGAAAATGCACGGCAAAATTAATGTTGCATCATTGCTCTTCAAATAGCTCCAATTTAGCCATTTATAATTAAATTTACTGCCACCTAGCTTAAGATAGATTGTAATGATCAGCCTAATATATTGATCTAAGGAGAATGTCAGAAATTCAAAACCATCGGACTATGCTACTTTTACTTTGGTCATCAAATGAGATCCGGTGTTCCAATGCGTTAGGCATTTTAAAGTTGGGTTATGTGATATTATATTATTTATATAATATCCATGTGTACATATGTATTTATATGTGTATATATAGGTTTATACATGCACTCATGGTAGACGGTGGGATCGTGGGTTCGAACCCTGGTCGAGTCAAACCAATAACTTAAAAATTTATACTTGTCCCTTCCTAGCCAGGTGTATGGCATTATTAGGATAGGGCAAGGACTGGTTGGCTCAGTGTCAGGATAATGTGACTGAGTGGGATATCAGGTCATGGTGCTGGCGGCCTGGTCTCCCAGTGGGGCAGCACTATAAAGTCGCCATGAGTGCGCAGTGACAAATCGGCACCCATCCTGATATGACCTAAGATGTTGCTAGGACGTAAAACAACAAAAAAACAAAATGCATGCACTGAACACACAGAAATGAGCAGAGCAAGATGTTGCGGGTGTATATATTTGATCAAATCGTGTCGCCTTTGTTTATACACCGGAAGTGCTCGGCACGAACGCCGGTCGACTTAGTGGTTTCAGATTGGCGGGTCGTTCCTTATCTGTGACGTGGTGGCGGTCACTACCGGGCCGTCCCATCTCCGGGCTTTACCATGGCAACGACAACTGACCAGCGTCCAGCAATCGTGTAGTAGCAATCGTCAACGCCGTCTCTTAGATGTTCTATCCTAGTATCAGTGCGCGCACGCGCACTCACACTCACACGCGCACGCGCACGCGCACATCTTATCGGCTATGGGAGAGCCATTTCGTTATTAACACGACCGTCCCTGCGGGCATTGATAGATAACGGCTTCGCTGATTGGCCGGCTGCCTGCCTCCTCGCCATTTCGCGGCGTCCGGCGCTATGATGTATATGTGATTCAGGTTCCTGAGATCACAGACGTTGTGCACGTCAAAGTAATGTCTCTTGAACTTGAAGGACGGAGCCCGAGTCAGGAGAGCTGCCTCGCACTGTCGAAGCTGACGTGCACTGTTGGCTTAACGTTCAGCGGGCTCTCTCCACTTCCTCCGGGCTTTGACCGGATGTGGTGGCCCAATTGGTAGAGCGCAGGCTTCCCGTGAGGAAGGTCAGGAATCAAACCAACTACATGTACTTACAACATTGGTAGTTGTCGGTACCTAGCTGGTGTTCGGCATTACTAGGATAATGCAAGGACTGGTTTGTTCACTATCAGGATAATGTGACTGAGTGGGATATCAGGTCATAGTGCCGGCGGCATGATCTTCCAGTGGTGTAGCACTATGGAAGGTACCATGACTGTGCACTGTCACAAGTCTGTATCCGTCCTGATATGACCTTAGATGTTGCCAGGACGTAATATTCCAAAGACCAACCAATTAATGGGTGGTGTGAACACCAAAATGTTGGACGTGAACTTTGTTGACCTGTTGTCTCCCGACTAGGAGATAATTATGGACCAGAGGTGTTTTCTGTTGTTGCTTTTTTTCGGAGGCCGCACACTGCGCGACTCACTCTACCTACATTTTGCGGGCAGAGATATCCAAACTTGAGACGGTGTGAACCCAGTGTTGGATTCCTGTAGAGATCCGGGTGAAGACCGTCCTGATATGACCTTAGATGTTGCCAGGACGTAAAACTCCAAGAACCAACCAACCCGGTGAAGTCCCAGCAGGGGGTGCAGAGACACAAGAAAGGCGTTTCCTCTCAGCTGCGTGTGACCGTGTCAACCTATGATCTGATCCCTAGCGCGGAGCAAGACGTAGCTCAGACGGTAGAGTGTCCACCTGTGTAGGTGTGGGTAATGCTATCGATCCTGCTCAGTGGACACATTTGCAGTTTTGGCTATTTTCCATTCCAACCAGTGATCCACAACTGGTTCATCAAAGGATGTGGTCTCTGGTGTCCTGTCTGTGGGAAAGTGCATATAAAAGACCCCCTTGCTGCTTATCGGAAAGAGTAGCGTAAGTGGCAGCAGTGGGTTTCCTCCAAAGAAATAGGTGAGAATGACCATATATTTGACATCCAATAGCCGATGATGAAAATCAATGTGGACCAGAGGCGTCGTTAAATAAAACAAACTTTTTTTTAAATCCCTAGTGGGCTCTTTGAGTACTAGACGGCGAAATCGGATCATAACTGGGCAGTAGTGCATACATGACGCAGAACTGCAAAACTGCTTGAATTTTGTTTGTGTTTTATTTTTTTAATTGAAAGATTCCTAATTTTAAGCTTTGCCTGGGGACTTTCAAGGGTTATATTAATTATAAGGAACCGTTTTCAAATGGTTGTATTTGTGTTATATCTGCTGCAATTTGATAATAAATAGTCATAGAGTGGAACAGCTACCCACACACCATCCTCTTGTCTGTTTAGAAATCTAATAAATATTTCAATTGTGAGTCGGATTAAGGAAAAGTAGGTCGAACCTTCTTCTTGGCGAGATGTGTTTTTGTTCAGTTTACCTGATCTGCAGTTTCTTAAAGTTGCATAGTCCGATGGTTTTGGGTTTTTTGAGATTTTCTGAGATAAATACATTAAGTTGATCGTTATAATGTACCTTACTTTAGCTTGAAGTAACTTATTTTAAGTGGGTAACTTTTGAGATATTTGAAGTGCAACCATGCTAAATTAATTTTGGCAAGCATGCCAAAATGCTGACACCATAGCCCTCTGCAGTACCAGGTTCTATTCACTTGCCTCACTATTCCCATCTGTGTGGCAACAAATGTTTAATAAGTGCACCAGTATCGAAGGTAGATATGTAGAATCCAATTTAGATAATTATTTTGGTTTTGAAAATTTGATGTTGTCATCGGACTATGCAGCTTTATCTTTGGGATTGCTTTCTTTGCTCCTCTTCCTGTTTGCTCAATATCCGGGTTCAATTCCTGTCCTTTTCACATGTTCCCGATTTTGCTCAGAATTCACGAGTAACAATCGACAAAAGCTGCAACGATATCAACATAACAACAGTACCTTGTCTATGAATAAATACTAGCTGGATAGTCTTATGAAATCATCCAATTTTTTTCATAACCGAAAAACTTATTAAAATGTTATCCTGCATATCCAAATTAGAATCCAGTGCAACTATATTGCAATTATTAAACATCTCGTCCTAATACGCCCTGAGATGTTGCCAGAACATAAAACCCAAACACCCAACTAACCCTTCTCTTGCTGCATATACGGCAATAATAAGTCTCACATTATATGTTACTACACAATTCTATAGTGTCCACAATTTAAATGGTAAATGTCACTACACATTAAAGTAAGGCAACAATCAACCTAATAACCTAATAAGTAATAATATAGTTCCTTTTAAACGAAGTCAGAATCTAAAAAATCCCTGTGCCATTGTAATCAAATAAAAAATATGACAAGTGGGTCCACTGAATACTGATGTTCCCTGTCGAATATTCTGAATGAAGCTAAGCTGTTATGAGGCTAAAGTTTGATTTGGAGAATGTCATTTGAGAGCAGCCAGCTCCCCCCCACCCCACCCCACCCCACCCCCTGGTGTATGTTTCTGTCCGTTGAGATCGTCACCCAGTTTCTGTGAGGCAGCACCCTTTCCAATGCTTTCATCCCTCAACATTCTTATCTCTCGACTGTTCCAGATTAGCCCAAATCCCGAGTGCTGAACACATATTTAGCAGTGTAAGAGGAGGGGGGAGTGTGTGTGTGTGGGGGGGGGGGGTACTTAGAAGAGATTGGTCGAGAGGGAACTGTTAAAGATAACATATATTCTCCAGGTAACACAAACAGATTATTAGTCCTGCAAATAATACTGTATGGAAAGTGGAGATTTAAATTGCAATCCCAATGAACATATAATATAATCACTAGTGTCAGATGAGTGAAGTCAGTTGTATCAGCGGAGATTATTGGTAACTTCCGGAAAGCTTATCTTAGTGGTGAAAAAAGGTGGTGTTGAGATAGTATTTTCACTGCCGATGTCGGGCTGTCAGGAAGTGGGGCCGTGGCAAAGAGAGCCCCCACCCACACCCACACCCACACCCACACACCTCCAAATAAATGTAGCGCAATTCATCACAGATAACATTTAGTGGCCAAATGGTTTCCGCATTTTGCATGTCGATCCCCCATTTTTGTAATTTACGAAAAGTAGTTTTAGCAAATGAGCTGAACAAAGTATCATCTCATGACAGCTATTGATTTGTTCCGAGAATTCTGTTTGTGGTTAGGATTATTTTCTGGGAGATGAAATTTCTGCATTCTTTAAATATTTTAACACGTGCTGTTGTTTTATTGCCCCAGAATGGTTACGCTAGTAAAGACGCTGTATATATTATAAGCGGTAAGTGTACATTATCATCTGTGCCGGGTGATAGTCCAATGTTAGTTTGATTATCTTTGCCTTGTTTGGGTATCATTCCCATATACATATCTTCGATTCAGAATGATCGGCATCCAAATTATTTGCAGTCACCAATAACTATTTTCTTCCTTTCTCCCTCCGCAGATGTGACCGTAGATGTTGTCAGGGCGTAAAACTGCAACAACCAACCCAATATTTTCTCCCTGCTTTCCTTTCCTTCTCCCTCTTTCTCTCTCTCTGTCTGTCTCTCTGTCTCTCTCTCTCTCCCTCCCTCCCTCCCTCACTCCCCTCTTCTTCCTCCTCTCTTCTCGCGCTCTCTCCCCTCCCTCTGCCCCCTCGCCCCTCCCTCCCCTCCCTCTCTCCCCTTTTCCCCCTCATTCTCATTCTCTCTCCCTCATTCTCCCTCTCTCTCCCCCTCTCGTCCTTTCTCTTCCTCTCTCTTCCTCTCTCTTCCTCTCTCTTCCTCTCTCTTCCTATCTCTTCCTCTCTCTTCCTCTCTCTCTCCCTCTCTCCCTCTCTATTCCTCTCTCTCCCTATCTCTCCATATCTCTCCCTATCTCTCCCCCCCTCTCTCCATATCTCTCTTTTCTCTCTGTATCTCTCTCTCCTTCTCTCTTTATTTTATTTTTATAAATGAGCGCATGAGCTTCAGTCCACAGGCTATCCCAGCCAAGCCGAGTGAAGGCACGTGAGAATTTAATGTTATCTCCACGCGACGCCATTTGGTGTCAATTTAGTGGTGTGTTATCCTCTTTTCCACCTCTCCCACACTTCCCACACCTCCCCCTTTCCTCCAGTGGCCAACTATCATCCTCGCGGGTGCCGGTCGCCAGTCGCCACCTTCCAGAATCGAGACGGGGTGGGGGTGGGTGTGGGTGTGGGTGTTGAGACCCGCCTTGCGCTGGTGCCTCCCGTACTCGCCACGCCTCCATCAACGCCCGCCGGAACCAGGTCCAGATAAACTTGGCCCGCCTGCCGCAGCGGGGCGCCACCGCTACCCATAAAGCTCAGCGCGGACCCGGTTCCACCTGCTTCCGGTTTAGCCGGCGTGGCCCGCCGGAACGCGCGACCAGTGGCGCCACCTAGCATGTGCCTCGCATTTACTACTCTATGTTTGGACGGGAGTGGGGGAAGGCGGTGTGGTGTGTGTGTGTGGGGAGGGGGGTGGGGTATTACGTGGCCATGTTTTCTTTTATCTTTAGGAAAATAGCATTATTTAGTTTATTAAAATGTTACACATGCTTCGAAGTTGCATGTTGGCTTTGTCCTATGACTGGTGTTGTACTGTTTGTGCGAAAGTGCATATAGAAGACCCTTTGCTGCAACAGTAGTAGCCTATGTGTCGGCAGCGGGTTTCCTTCAAAGCAAATATGTCAGAATAACAATATGTTTGATGTCCAATATCCGATGATAAAAATCAATGTGCTCTAGAGGCGTCGTTAAATAAAACAAACTTTCCTTTTTATCATAAAAATATGACTGACCAGTGGCACGGAGCTTCGAAATGGTTGAAACATTTCGCGTTTCTCGCAATGCTCGTCTTCAAAGCAGCATAGTCTGATGAACACATCAAATTTTCAAAACCAAAACATTTATCTAGATTTGATTATACATATCTAGCTTAGACACTGTTGCAATTATTAAAGCATTTGTCACCACATAAAAGGAGGTACTGAATCAAATTAACAGAACCTGTTACTGCAGAAGACTTTGGTGTCAGAGTTTTGGTGTGCTTGCCAAAATTAATTTTGTGTGTTTGAACTTCAAATATCTCAAAAGTTAGCCATTTAAAATATAATTACTTCAACAAAAGTAAGGTAGGTGATAACGATCGACCTAATATATTTATCTCAGAAAATGATGGAAACTCAAACCATCGGAATATGCAACTTTAACTTCAGGTGCCATAAATCGAAGTGGTTGTCAGACGACAAGTGCATGATCAGACATGTTCCGCACAGTGTGACCCCCGCTGCTATTTTTATAGGTGCATAGTTAAAGCTAGATAAAAGATTCACCCCATACTTACAGTACAGGGGTGAATGACAACGTAGTCTAAATACGGGCGAAAATAGCTATAGTATGGAACAGGAAGTAGAATGCCTGGCACCAGTGTCAAACAGTTACTTATGTCGGCACAGAGTTGGTGAAATGGGAGAGAATGCAAAAAGACAAGATGGCGGCCAGAGAACGCCATCGATTTCGCTTTTAAATTGCATTAAAGGATATGTATTATTATATTTTCCAACTCAAAAGTAGTGGGTAAATATGAAGACGTACATAAAGAATATATTGTGCTTCTTAAATTAAGAATTTAACAGCTCAGTTAATTTCCCGAGCATGTCGAAATTCTTCGCCAGCTTTTCTGATGGGTTGGTTTTCACGGGGTAAATCGTTTATCTAAGTTAAAGCTTGCAAAGTTGCATTGTCCGATGAAAGCATCAAATTTAAAAAAACTAACTATATACACAACTAGACTTGATCCTGCTTATCTAGATTGAACTTTTTAAGATGCTGGTGCAAGGTTTATTGCTGCATAGAAAGAACCATGAGATAAATACTCTTACAAATCATTCAAGACAATAAACCACAAACTAATGATTAATTTAGAGCTGTTCAGCATTGACAACAAGTTCTATCATGAAATTATATGTTACGGACAGGGTAAATAAACCATTAAAAAATAATAATTAATAGAACCTTCTACTGCTGATGCCTAGTACACACCTCCCGTATAGGATTCGCGCACTAAAACTCGCGACTCGACCCGGCTCGCTTAAAACTGAAAACGGGCCGATTCGTTTTTCGAATCGCGAATCGCAATCGTAAACGGCCGCTTTTAGCACTAAAAACTGAGTTTTATGCGCGAATCGCAATCGCTAGGTGTGCACGGGGGGCGCACACCTAGCGATTTTTGTGGGTGAAACGGGCAGTTTTCGATCGTAAACGGGAGGTGTGCGTGCACAAATGGTAGGTGTGTACCAGGCATAAGGCATGTGGTGTTTAGCATTTCAAAGTGCACACCAATATTAATTTGCATTATGTTCAATTCAAATAGCTCCAAAGTTATCCATTCATAATAAACGGTTATTTCAAACTAGAGTGCAGTCATCATCATCATCATCAAACTGTCAGTCATGATGCGACAAATACTGCTTTCATTACTTGACTGCCGCTCTCCATTTAGCTCTCTGCTGTGAGAGTGATGTCCATGAGTCGGTCTTAATATCTTTCAGCTTCAGCTTTCTCTTGATGGTATCCTTGAACCGGAGACGAGGGCATCCTCTCTTTCTGTAACCAGAAGACAGTTGAGAATAGCTAGAGTGCAGTAGATTACAGTTACCACCCTAATATGTTTCTAAGCAATGTTTTTGTTTAACTCAAACGAAGAAAATGCATACATTTGATTGTATCACGTGCTGCTTCCTTCTGAGTTCTAGTTCTAGTTTGATATTTAGTGGGATAACAGGTACCACAGTGTAGCAGCACTATTAAGTAACCATGAGCGCTCACTGCCACATCACGATACAGCATCCATCCTGAGCTGGACCTTAGATGTTACTAGAGTACAATTACAAACCCTAATAAACAAAATCCAAAACACAACGCTAAGTTCGCTGTTCAATAATAATCCGCGCAGCAGGATTAGGTCACGTGACCAGCTGGGCACTGATCGGGATGGACGATATTAGCTCCATCTAATCCTCACCATCATATCACTTGGTACAGGTGCAGAATCAATTTCCCCCTTATCATGCAACGCCCAACACTAACCGGGGAGGTTTGTTTGTTTGTTGTTGTTTTATGTCCTAGCAACATCTAAGGTCATATCAGGATGGGTACCGAGTTGTGACAGTGCACACTCGTGGTGACTTTATAGTGCTGTCCCACTCGGAAACCAGGCTGCTGGCACCATGACCTGGTATCCCACTCAGTGATATTATCCTGACACTGAGCACACCATTCCTTGCCCTGTCCTAATAATGCCAAGCGCCTGGCTAGGAAGCGACAAGTATCAATTTTTAAGTCATTTGTTTGACTCGACCAGGGTTCGAACCCACGATCTACCAGCATGGGAGACGGACTCTCTAACTCATTCGGCCATCCCATCTGGGAGGTGTGGGGGTCCGAAGTGATGTGCATGCGTAGCCGGGGAACTTTATGCCTGGCACACACCTCCCTATACGATTCACGTGCTAAAACTGACTGCCCGACGCCACCCGTCACAACCCGACCCGTCCTGTTTCCCGAATAAAACTGATAACAGGGACAACACACATATACCGACTGCTAATGCTTCCGATTCACGACTTAAAACTCAGTTTTAGTGCTTAAGACTCGAATCGCAAGATATTCGAAAAACGAATCGGGCCGTTCAAGAAACGGTATATGTGAGCGGTCAGTCGTATCTTATACGGTTTATGTGTGATACCCACCATCCATTTGCCATCCAAGTCTTAGCGCGTGAATCGTATATGGGAGGTGTGTGTGAGGCATTAGGGTGTCACACACCTAAAGACTGGAACCAACTCAAACTCAAACTTAATCGCGAAACGGGCAGTTTAAGGTTTTATACGGGAGGTGTGTGCCGGGCATATTAGGCTCCTCCCCCCCCCCCTTCTTTAGATGATTTCCAAACTAATGATAATATTACTATATTACAATCGAGTGGCTGAAGCTTGTTTGTTTGTTGGGATGGGGTTTTACATCCTGGAAACATTTCAGGTCACATCAGGACGGGTGGATGAAGTTAGAGAATTCCGCACATCGCATTTGACTTGCATATTGCTGTTTACTGTGTACTCGTGTGAGGTGCTGGTGTGCCATGTTGTGAATTTAATATGGTTATTCACATGGATATGCGCACAAGATTTCTAAGTAAAATGATTGCCTGGGGTAGAATCAATATGTCTCTGTAGTCATATATATATAAATTTATGTTATATGCATACATACATACATGTATGCATACACATGTATACATACATACATACATACATGTATACATACATACATACATGTACACATACCTACATACATATATACATATATGTGAATTTGATAAACAGACAAATTCACTGTGCCTGACAGGTCTAGAGCAGTTGGTGAAATGAGATGAGGCGAGTGGGAACTTGGATGGTTGCATCACTGGGAATATTTGGTAAGTGATGAGGATGACCAGATAATATAGGAATTAGAATCTTTCCTACATTTATACTTCAGAATTCTCTCTTTCTCTCTCTTTCCCTCTTTCTCTCTCTTTCTCTCTCTTTCTCCCTCTTTCTCTCTCACTTTCTATCTCTCTCTTTCTCTCTCTCTTTCTCTCTCGCTTTCTATCTCTGTTTCTCTTTCGTACTTTCTCTCTCTCTTTCTCATTCTTTTCTTTCTTTATCTCTCTCTTTTCGCTCTTTCTCTCTTTCGGACTTTCTATCTCTCTCCTTGTTTGTCTCTTTCTCACTTTCTCTTTTTCTCTTTCGCACCTTCTATCTCTCTTTCTCTCTTTCCATCTCTTTCGCTCTCTTTCTTTCTCTCTCTTTCTTTCTCTCTCTTTCTCTCTCTCTTTCTCTCTTTCTCTTTCTGTCTCTTTCTCTTTCTGTCTCTCTCTCTCTCTCTCTCTCTCTCGATAATATACCCTTTTAGATAACAGCATGGGCTAACCCAACGCTACACAACACACATCGCATCCCATCGCATCCCATTCCCGCCCCTGCGCTTATCCCCGCTCTCATCTTAACCCCCCCTTCCCCCCCCCCCGCTCCCCAACAATTTACCACGCCCCCCTACCCCGCACATGGACTGCGCAACCTTTGATAATTGATGATCAACATGTGTTCGGCCTGTCGCAGCTGTGGCACAGACGCTGGGTGGTCACGGATCATTGCATCTGCCAATCACCACCCGCCTACAGGCCACGCCCACTCCTCCCCCTGCCGCGTCACTTGTACACCTCATTGGGCACGTCCCTCCCCTACCCCTCCCCGCCAGTCCCCCCCCCCCCCCCCCCCCCCCCCCCCTCCTCCTACCCATCTCTTCACTACCGCGCTCCCCACCACTTCTTCGCTTATGACCCAACTGCATTTCCATTTCCGGTAGCCGTCCTGCAACAAAAATGGCAAGACTGGATGGCCGAATGAGTTAGACAGACGCTTGGCATTATTAGGATAGGGCAAGGAGCAGTGGGATGAGGAAGACCAGTCGTCTGCGACTGAAATTCCCCCTGCTCAAACAACTAATTTACCCAAAAAAACCTTTAAAAAAGTAAAAATACAAGTTATTGAATTCGAATGCTATGCAGTTGGTTATAGTGTCGTTAAATCCCGGTGGCAGCGCTAGCATCTGTTATGTTAGGGAATCTACAGGGTATATATATGTCCTTATATGTGGTATACGTAATAATGCCATGATTGTATCCGTCATTTATATAACATAGTACATTATACAACACACGTATTCATTATTTCAAGTTTGTACGCGTGTATGCGGGTAAATTGATCAGCAGTAAACTGGACATGAAAATAGGCTCCCCGTCCTGATATAACCGTAGATGCTCGCAGGACGTAAAACTCCCAACAACTAACCAACCAAAATAGGCTCTTTTCCGGTGTCTGCGCATGCGTCGGCAAATGGCCCGATTTGTGCGCTGGTGCGTGGTGTGCTTTAAGGCTTTGAACTTTGCTCGGGCAGTCAGGGCCTGAATGCGATATTTATGGGGCGATGACTTCTACAGATTTATTCAGCTTTGATTTCGTAATAAATCTTGTCCCGCTTCGGGCCAACATGTGGGTATGATGTTTGTCTTTGGTGAGGCTTCGGCTGTTGGCTCTCGCACCATCTGTGTAGTTTGGCGCGATATCTCACGGGAGGTTTTGTTGCGGTGTGGATGTCTGCGCGTCAGGGTGTGTGTATGTGTGTGTGTCTGTGTGGGGTATTGGTGTCTGTGTGTCGAGGGTTGCTGTGTCTGCCGACTAGTCAAAGGAAGAATGCCTTTGAAAGACTAAACCTATCTGTGTGTATTTGTGTATGCCTGTGTCAATGCTAAATTTATGCATTTATGTGTATAGGGAATTGATTCATTGCGGCTCTGTCTGTCTGTCTGTCTCAGATGTATATATCTATGTATGTCTGTCTGTCTGCGGTTGTCTGGCTGGCTGTCTGTCTGTCTCTCTCTGCTTGCCTGTCTGCTTGCCTGTCTGCCTGCCTGTCTGGCTGATATATGTGTGTGTCATTGTGTATGCCCAAATATATCGGCCTACATTTATGTGTGTGTCGTGGCGGGTAATGAAAATGGGAAACATTGCGCCTGGATCCTAGAGCGGGACTCGAACACACATCTCTTGCATTCCGGGATAGCGTACTAACCATTACACCACATACACTCCCTGATGTCACCACCCTATCCACGCATACCTGTCTATGTGGCTCATTGCCTGAGAGATCAGTTGCAGATTACTAGTACTGCTACATATATATGTAAAACCTTTCTGTTTGGCTGTCTCGGCGATAACATGCGCATCATGCCGTCGTTAATGCGAGGCCTAAGAAACTGCTCCTCCAACAGAGTCAAAGAACTCTGAGTTCAGTTCAGTTTTGATAATAATTTACAGAGAGACTTCAATTTTTTTTTTTTAAACTCTACCAAACGTAGGTATGATAAGCTCCACTATTCAAGTTAGCGCGAAATGACGTCACTCTGTGCTTCATTCTGGGCTCGCCAGCAATCCGGTACATATGAGTCAGTCATGGCCCTTCCGAAGCGTTCCATGGCCACCTTATCTAACCTCACCTAATCTATTTGCCATTAACGTTATCGGAAGTGAAAATTCCGGTTGTGGATTTACGACTGATCCGAACCCTATATGACAGGTGTTATCTTCCCTTCCTCGGCTGTGATAGTGTCGGATTATAAGGACCGTACGTGCACTTTTCATCGCAGCATCACCTGACATGTGCATTTAACTGACAATGGATGTCGTCTGCTTTCACTAGCGCGTCAGGCAGACGACATTCGTGCACTCATTCGGTTGTAAACCTATATTACTGTCACTGAGCATGTGTGCGCAGGGCAAAATGTTAGTGGGGTTAGTTTGCTAAATTCGAACGTTTTGGAATCTCAGCAGACGACATACGGAAGTTGCTCGCGCGCGTTCTCTCATATCTCAAGGCGCATGCGCCACGACCGTAAAGACCATCTGTTTCACCCTGCCGAGGAGCAAAGGCGGCGGTCGGGTGGTCGGTCAGAGGTTGGCGGGGAAAGGGTCAAAGGTGAAGGCCGTTGCCATGGGAGAAGGCGCTGGGACCTGGCGCTGGAGACTTGTCGGAGACTCGGGAGCAGGGAACTGTGATGGGAAAATACTGGAATTTCAAACCCCGCCATATCCGGTTTCACAAAGTGAGGATCGATTCGCTGTTCGACAGGGAACGAAACATGATTCGGTTGTCATTGGAAACTGCAATATTCGATCGGGGGGGGGGGGGTGCGTCTACTGTCACATCGCGCGTCTACTGTCACACCCTGTCACGTTCCACACTAGATAAAAGATTCACCCGGTACTTGTAGTACATGGGTGAAAATCATCCTTATATAAAAACGGTCGAAAAATCGGGCTAATAAACTGAGTCTTTATGAGAGCCTTATTTCTCAATCTACGAAGCAACATTTATTCTTTGTATATGTCTTCATGTTTACCCGCTACTTTTGAGTTGGAAAATATAATAAAACATATACTTTAATGCAATTTAAAAGTGAAATCGACGGCGTTCTCTGGCCGCCATCTTGTCTTTTTGCATTCTCTCCCATTTAACCAACTCTGTTCTGATATAAGTAACCATTTGACACTGGTGCCAGGCATTCTACTTCTTGTTCCATACTTACGCTGTTTTCGCCCGTATTTATATAAGGCTGGTCTTCACCTGTGTACTACAAGTACCGGGTGAATCTTTTATCTAGTTCCACACCTGTACATGTTGGTTGTTAGTACAGTGACTTCCAATGCAGCAACATACTTTAACTACAAATTACCCCTCACCAACGACCACTATTTTAAAACCATGAATATGATATTAAAATGGACAAGTTATAACCAGTGTGATTAGGTGATGTTTTAATCACTTAATGTATTATTTTAAAACCAACAAGTATGATTATATGATATATAGATGACCATTTTAAAACCAGTGTGATTATGTGATGTTTTAATTACTTAATGTATTATTTTAAAACCAACAAGTATGATGATATGATATCTAAATGTGCCATTCCCTCTCACGCTAACCCTCTAACCCTCTCACCAGCGACCACCTCTCCTGTGTGACCACATTCGCTCTGCAGGTCGTTGAAGTGGGGACCACTCTATTTGTATTGTTCACATTTCTTAAATATTAATAAAACAATGGTGTCTACTTTTATTAGTTTTTTTTGTGGTGTTTTAAATGTAGCCGCCTCCCACCCCTCTGTGAAACCAATATCATATTAGATCCGTAATTTTGATAATTATTTCTATTATTATAATGACGCCCAATTTTTTTTTTTAATAGGCATGTTTTTGTCCCCCAAGAACACCGAGGCGTGGTCCTAAAAACAAACAACAATATCAAAACGCGCCGACGCTGTCCGCTCAGACACGACTTCCGGTCTGAGCTTGTTCTCTGTCGGCATCAATCGCTACAGCGAACCGGCTACTGGTAACAGCGCGCACCGCTCCCCTCTCATAGCATAGCCCTGAACGGCCATGCTGTGAGAGCGTGTAGCGAGGGAGGGGGGGGGGGGGGAGGGATGGACCTTTCCCCCGTGTTGCTAGCAACTCACCACGCTCTGAATTCATTCTTAAAAACTGGGTTTTATATTAAGGTTGCATAGTCCGATGGTTTTGAGTTTCTGTCATTTTTCTGAGATAAATATATTAATTTGATTGTTTTAACCTATCGTGTTTCAGGTTGAATTAACTTTTATTTTAAATAGATAGGTTTTGTGAGATATTTGAAATTTAAGCATGTAAACTTACTTTTGGCAAGCATGTGCTTCAGCAGTAATAGGTTCTATTAAATAGTCTCAGTACTCTCTTCTATGTGGCAATAAATGCTTAATAAGTGCAGCAATATCTAAGTTAGACATGTAGAGTCAAATCTATATAATTATTTTGCTTTTAAAAATGTGATGCTTCATCGGACTATGCAGCTTTAAGATTGACAACTTCTAGCATAGTAAGACATCTGAATGAATGTTGGTTGTTGAAGGGCCAGTCACACCTTACCGGACTGTAGAACCGGATGCTGTCCGGTGAAATACGGCAATGTCCGGTACCCATCCGGCGGTATCTGGTGGTGTCTGGATCAACTTTTGAACATGCACTAACCTTGAACCAGACACCACCGGACTGAAGTGTATGGTTGGTGTCCGTTTTAAGTCCGTTTCGTCCGGTTCATGTCCGTTAATCATCCGTTAGGTGTCCGTTTTGTATCCTGAAGAGTCCATTGACGGTGCTGTGGGAATTCGGTCCTTCAGTATTTGGCGCGTCCGTGAACAGTCCGCTTGGTGTCTGGTCCGTCCGTTTGACGTCCGTTTGACGTCCGTTTAGCGTCCGTTTAGTGTACGTTTCATCCGGCGGCCATTGTAACAGTGTGACACCGGACACCACCGGACTAGAAAATTCTTTGTCCGGTGGTGTCCGGTGGTGTCCGGTACTCAGTCCGGTGATGTGTGACATGGGCTTTAAAGTGTTCTCCCTTTGTTCCTGCGTTCCTACGTTCGTTAGTTAGTCAGTCACTACTGTCACTTAGTAAGTTAGTTAGTGAGACGGTCCCAGGTCCCCAGATCCCCCTGGTGGGTGGTGGATCCTCCACGGAGACCTGTCCCACCCCCCTATGGGGCTCCGTATCTATGGCGACAGGTGTGTCGAGATAGCCCAACAGGTTACCATGGCAACATACCAGGTCACCACGAAATGTCTAACCAATGATCCAGCATCCCACCCCCTGATGGTGTGTGTGTGTGTGTGTGTGTGGATGGATGGGGACCGGGAGGTGGGGGGGGGAGGGGGTCAAGATATGGCTATATGTGAAATCGGGTAGCATTAGATGGTGGTAAGGTAATTGATGTTCCCTGTGGGAAGAAATTCCGAATTGTGAATCATTGCTTGAATGCCCGAGTTTCGCCCACAAGTCATTTGTCATAGGCTTACAGCAACGGTGCGGATTGACCGGTGCAAATCTGTGAACACAGAAAAAAGGAAACGTTGGTGAAATGCGACAGTCAAAGTGAGCTCTGAATAGAAAGAAAATATCCTCTCATGTAACTAACTATCTGTTGCCAGGACGTAAAACTCCAACAACCAACCAACGGTCACTATGTCGTTCCACAAGCTGTTGTGGGAAGTTGAAAATGTTTACTTCCAGATACAGTATAACCCCGTTAAACCAAACTTGAAGGGACCCTAGAAATTTGTTTGGATTAACCGATCATTGGTTTAACCAAGCTTTGGCTTTGGCTTTGACTTGGCTTTCGCAAAAACGTGGGTGCATTATGAATGTAATGTATACAATGTATGTGGACACTTTGATTATTGTCTTTATGTATATACAGTATAACCCCATTAAACCAAGCTTGGTTAAACCAACCGAACAGTTAATCCAAACTTTTTTCGGCGGACCGGCAAAATACTACCATTTATCATATATAAAAAGTTGGTGGGGGTCTCAATTGACCTTATAACCAGATGAACAGTGATGAAAGTTTGGTTTAACCATACTGGAACTTCAAGTGGAAGTGGCCTGGGGCCCGACATTTTATTTGGATTAACCGATAATTTGGATTAAACAACTTCGGTTTCAACAACTTTTTTATATGATAAATGGTAGTATCTTGCCGGGCCGCCGAAAAAAGTTTGAATTCCCCTCTCTCCCCTCTCTCTCCCTCTCTCCCCCTCTCTCTCCCTCAATCCCCTCTCTCCCTCTCTCCCCTCTCTCCCTCTCTCCTCTCTCCCTCTCTCCCTCTCTCTCTTCCCCCTCCCTCTCTCCCCATCTACCCTCTCTCCCCATCTCTCTCTCCCTCTCTCTCCTCTTCTCCCTCTCTCTCTCCCTCCCCCTCTCTCTCTCGCCTCTCTCTCCTCCCTCCCCCTCTCTCTCCTCTCTCTCCCCTCTCTCCCTTCTCTCCCTCTCTCTTCCCTCTCTCTCCCTCTCTCTCCCTCTCTCTCCCTCTCTATTCCCTCTCCCTCCCTCTCTCCCTCCCTCTCTCTCCCTCTTCTCCCCCTCTCCCCCCCTCTCCCTCCCCCTCTCTCTCCCCTCTCGCCCCCTCGCCCACTCGCCCCCTTTCCTCCCGCTCTCCCCTTATCCCTCTCTCTCCCCTCTCCCTTCCCTCCCTCTTCCTCTCCCTCTCCGTCTCCGTATCTCCCTCCGCTCCCTCCGCTCCCTCCTCCCCCTCTCCCTCTCTCCCTCCTCCCTCTCTCCCTCTCTGCCTCTCTCACTCTCTGCCTCTCTCACTCTCTCTCCCCATCTTGCTCTCTCCCTCTCTCTGTTATCCTTAACTGTTCGGCAGATTATTCCCAGTTTAATCTTCAGGCGCATATAACAAAAACTACTTTCGCCCCACCCTTTTTTTTGTAAATGCATTTAATCAATTATTTGAATTAATTCAAATTTCAAATAGAGATCTACTCCCAATGACCCTTTTGCAACGGCTAGCATTATACTGTTGCTTTTTTAAACTATGATTTAAACCAAATAAAAGCAGAAGCAAAAGTCCGTAAGACTTATTTTCTTCTTTTAAAAAACCACAGACACAACCAAAAATATCCGTAACAGACCAACTCTTGTCCCCCACACATGTTAAAACTGAGGTAAATCCAGATCTTTAATACTAACGAACACCAACACAACAATTTGTAAGTGTAACTGCCCCACATCCAGGCAAACCAGGGGGCTTCTAGAACTTGTGGTTTGATGCGAGATTCCAGGCGAGACTTGGTTAACTAGTTAATTCTCCGTGTGAGGACAACACTTTACCACATTCCATGTGCATCCCTTCACCAACCTGTCATGCGCCTGGCAATGGCGCCGCTTCACCAACAATTAACCACCAATATTTTTTTTATACTGACAAAAAACATTTTATCACACACAAACAACATGAACTCACTTGAGTCGTGGTGAGGTATTAATAACAAAACAACCCCAACACCCAGAATGTGGTTAAATCAATGAGTAGTAATATGGTCATCATCATCATCATCATCATCATCATCATCATCATCATCATGCTGTTGGTCGCGATGCGACAAAGACTGCTTTCATTACCTGACTGCCGCTCTCCATTTAGCTCTCTGCTATGAGAGTTCCGTCCATGAGTCAGTCTTAATGTCTCTCACCTTCAGGTTTCTCTTGATGGTATCCTTGAACCAGAGACGAGGGCACCCTCTCTTTCTGTAACCAGAAGACAGTTGAGAATAGAGGATCTGCTTTAGTAGCCTGTCTGATGACACCCTCATGAGGTGTCCAGTCCAGTACTATGGTGAACTACCACATTTTAGCCATTTGGCAGTGTGATTCGTGGATATGATCGATTAATTACTTATGAAGCTGGTTTTAGGGCATGGGGCACCGGAAGTGGATCCAGATGTGTTGGTCATCACCTGAAGAAAGTGAATCATGGCCAAGTGATTCCTGCTTGAAGGGTTGCTATCAGAAATGCGCATGCGCACTCGGTGTGATATGACGTGCCGTACCACCCCCTGCTGCCATGGCGGACCGGATGGCCGAGTTGGTAAGAACGCTGGCTGCCGTCCCGTCTGGGAGGTCGTGGGTTCAAATCCCGGCCGAGTCAAACCAATGACTCATAATATTGAGAATTATCACTATGTAGCCTTGAGCCGGATATTAATGATAGGGGAAGGACTGGTTTGCTTATCACCAGGATACTGTGACTGAGTGGGATATCATATTGTGTTGGCTGGTGGATTGGTCTCCCAGTGGGGAAGACTATTATTTCCATGTGTGTGCACTGTCATTTCAGTACAACAAAACAAGCGCATCCATTTCTTCATGAAATTAAACATTGTTATTCATGTATGTGTGTCAATAAAAGGGCTCTTTTTGGCCATCACCGTCATACATTACCTACAGGTACCTTTTGTTTGTAGTGACGCGCGGCCGAATCGGTAGAGCGTAGTCCTCCCGTGCGGAAGGTCGCGGGTTCAATTCCCGAACGAGTCAGACCAATAACTTACACAATGGATACTAATCGCTTCCTAGTCTGGCGCTCGGCATTAATAGGATAGGGCAGGGACTGGTTGGCTCGGTGTCTGGATAATGTGACCGAGTGGGATATCAGGTTATGGCGCTGGTGGCCTGGTTTCACAATGGGGCAGCACTATAAAGCCGCCATGAGTGTGTACTGTCACAAGTCGGTACCCGTCCCGATATGACCGGAGATGTTGCCAGGATGTAACCAAACATCCGACCGGTTTGTAGGTTTTAAAACAACTACGCATCGTACATTGCTGCTGTATCTGCCATATTCCCAAGAAAACCCTGTAGCTTTACGCTGTCATATTATAACCGCGTATTGCACCATGGATGCACTTACCCGCCTGTACACAACCCCACCCCCACCCACCCACCCCCCTCCCAAGTGTCCGATCGCGTTGGAGTTAAACTGGATATATATTATAATCGTGTCATCATCATAAACACATTGCACACCGCCGTCCCACTTGAGCTGGTTACCACTTCCAGTTCCACGGCTTTGCGCAGGCGCCAAGTGCATGTGGAGTACGTCACAAGTCACTCTGTTACCTGGGCCGCGTTCAGGGTACGCCTCGGAGACGTCTCCGCGACGGTTTTTGGCGTATTTGCATTCAGGGTACACCTCAGAGACATCTTGCTTTTCAGATAGGAGGCAAAAATGGTGTCTCCAAAATGGCAGCCATATTAATTCAGTGATTTCAGCCAATCAGAGCGCTTCTTTTCCATTGCAAATAGCGGCCCCCCTATGGGAGCTGCCATTTTCGAGGCCACCATCAGCTAAAGTCGTTCAGACTAGTGCGACGTCAGGAATTTCTCTGAGGGGTACCTTGAACGCTGCCCTGGTTACTGTAAAGACTGTCGCACACTATATAGCAGAGATAAAAGATGTCCGCGATTTCGCGGATTTCCGCGCTTTTGTTATATTTACCGATTAACATTAAACAAGATGTATAAATATGACAGCAATTGATTTGTGCAAATTCTGATCGTATGACAGGGTTAGTATCGGGTTAGTAAGAAAGGGTTAGTATCGACAATAATATAATCACAACAAGGATAGTTGAAACCCAACTTCACGCATTTTCCCATAATTCCCTGTCAATGCTAATCCTATGGCGATCCGCGTTTTCGCGGAAATTTGCCATTGACTTCACGGTCTCCTTGACTTCCGCGTATTTTGTCGGGGACCACTTTCACCCCCGATATGGACACTCCCCCTGTGTTTTGTTATGTTTAAAATGATTCATCCTCATTATCAATCCCTTAACTATGAGGGTTCTTGGGGCACCAGACGACTTTGCAGCCAGTCTTACCGCCAGTTTTCCCAGTTCTTCACTGCTTTCTGGCACTTGCTGAACTCCAGGGCTGTCCATTCACAGATGTTGTCTTCCCACGTGATTTCCCAGTGGGGCAGCACTATAAAGTCACCATGAGTGCACACTATCAGTGTCACAAGTTGGTACCCGTCCTGATATGACTTTAGATGTTGCCAGGACGTAACATTCCAACAACCAACCAGGTAGTCCGATGTTATTAATATTATGTTTGTTTGTTGTTTTACATCCTAGCAACATCTAAGGTCATATCAGGATGGGTACCGACTTGTGACAGTGCACACTGATGGTGACTTTATAGTGCTGCCCCACTGGGAAATCAGGTCACCAGCACCATGACCTGCTATCCCACATTATCCTGACACTGAGCCAGCCAGTCCTTGCCCTATCCTAATAATGCTGAGCGCCAGGCTCGGAAGTGACAAGTATCAATTTTTAAGTCATTGGTTTGACTCGACCAGGATTTGAACGTACTAATATTATGAATTGCTAACGGTAGAGATATTTCAATTGAAAACATGCAAAATAAATTTGTACCTTGTCAGAATCCTAACACCATACGCTTCAGCAGTAACGGAGATCTATTAAATTGACTTAGTAAAAGTGCACCAGAAGTTAGATATGTAGAATTCAAATCCATGTAACTGTTTTGGTATCGACAACCTGGTGCTTTCATCAGGGTATGCGGCTTTAATAGCGCCTTAATGATTCAGTGAGTTAAATGGTGGCATATACTTCCCACCACTGATCCGCCGCATAAACATACATGTTTGCACCGTTCCATTCTTCATATTTCTCATGGAAACTGCTTCCTAACAGGTCCGCCGCATAAACCTACATGTTTGCACCGTCCCATTCTTCATATTTCTCATGGAAACTGCTTCGTATGTGTCTCTGTGTGTGTAGTGGTGTGTCTGTGTGTGTGTGTGTCTCTGTGTCTGTGTGTGTGTCTGTGTGCGTGTCTCTGTGTCTGTGTGTGTCTGTGTGTGTGTATCTGTGTCTGTGTGTGTCTCTTTGTCTGTGTGTGTGTGTCTCTGTGTGTCTCTGTGTGTGTGTCTCTGTGTGTGTGTCTCTGTTGTGTCTGTGTCTCTGTATATCATATGGAGACTGCTTCCTAACAGGTCCGCCGCATAAACATACATGTTTGCACCGTCCCATTCTTCATATTTCTCATGGAAACTGCTTCCTAACAGGTCCGCTGCATAAACCTACATGTTTGCACCGTCCCATTCTTCATATTTCTCGTGGAAACTGCTTCGTGTGTGTCTCTGTGTGTGTAGTGGTGTGTCTGTCGCGGCACTGTCGCGGCACTGTCGTCCAACTTGGCCCGAATTTGCATATGTCGTAGGGTTTTCACAAAATCCAAGTCGCTGGGCTGTCGTCAGCCCCTTGTCGTCGTAGTGTGACAGCCACATAAGGTATGGGAGGAAGCACCCCTGTGCAACCGAGGCTCTGGTGGTCATACAACTTGCCACTTATAATGGATACCATCCTTTTCCCTTGTGAGCATGAAGCCATTACGCCATACCAACGTGTTTTTACATCTTCGCAACAGGAGCCCACCTACAATAAAGTTGCATAGTCCGATGTGGGTTTTTTGTGGTTTTTATTTACATAGTTTCTGCCATATTAAAAAAAAAATCCATATACTAGATTTATCGTTAAAATCTACCTTATTTTAGTTTGAAGCAACTCCCGTCTTGGTAGACCATGGGATTGTGGGTTAACCAATCAATCAATCAATAGTTCCGTCCTCTAGTCGAGGGTTGGATGCAATGGTTCTTCACTTGTCCCGATGGTGTGCTGTTCTGATAGACTGTGAATAATTCAAGCCTGTCCACTGTGAAATATTTGTAAACCATGATGTTCTTGGTCTCCCTCTCCCTCTGCTGCCATTCCCCTTCCCTTTCAACAATGTACGGTATATTGAACTCTGACGAATGATGTGGCCAAAATAAATAAGTTTCTTTGTCTGTATAGTGGCAAACAAGCGTTTATAATTTATAATTTTTCTGAGAACTTCTTTGTTGGTGATCTTCTTTGTCCATGATATTTTCATCATCCTTCGATAAGTCCACATCTCAAATGCTGCTAAACGTTTGTGCATTTTCTTAGAGATTGTCCATGTCTCAGCCCCATACATTAGAGTAGACCACACATAATACTGAAGAATACGCTTCCTTGTATGTATTAATATCTTACTTGATGTTAACACTCTATACATTGTGGGTTAAGCAATGACTTAAAAATTGATACATGTTGCTTCCTAGCCAGGTGCTTGGCATTATTAGGATAGGCCATGGACTGGTTGGCTCAGTGTCAGGATAATGTGACTGAGTGGGATATCAGGTCATGGTGGGGGTGGCCTGGTCTCCCAGTGGGTCAGCACTCTAAAGTCACCATGAGTGCGCACTGTCACACGTCGGTATCCATCCTGATATGACCTTTGATGTTGCTAGGATGTAAAACAACAAACAAACAAACTTGATGTGAAAAGGAAACATGCAAAGTTTCACTTTGGTGAGCAGTCAAAAATACTACTCCCCCTGCTAGTATATATATAATTATATTACATCCTATTAAATATTTAAAAGAAGTGCAAAACCATCAAATTATGCAATTTTTAGCAACCTTTCGGAAATATGAATAATGTACGACCAGCTGAACAGACCATGGAAGAGATATAACATAATACACATGTACCAACATCACAATGTTGTATGTAGTAAGCAGGGAGGGACCATGGTATCATTATGTGATGTGACGGTGTGTCAATGGGTGGCAGCCCTAATGCAGCCGCACCTGTATAGGTGGCGCTCAGAATGGGTTGGCGGATGAGTCATTGGAGTCATTAAACCTGCCGTACCGTGTTTATTTTATATATGAAATGGCGCAACTCCCATAGCTTCGACATAGTTGGTTGGTTGTTGGAGTTTTACATCCTGGCAACATCTAAGGTCATATCAGGATGGGTACCGACTTGTGACAGTGCACACTCATTGCGATGTTATACTATAGAGCTGTTCCACTGGGAAACCAGGCCGCCAGCACCATTACCCAATATCCCACACAGTCACATTGGCTTGACACTGAGCTCACCAGTCCTTGCTCTATCCTATTAATGCTGAGTGACAAGCCCAATTTTGTAAGTGATTGGTTTGACTCGACAGGGAATTGAACTCCCGATCACCCACATGCGAGGCCAGCGCTCTAGCAATTCAGCCCAGTGATGACAATGTCACTAATGACAATAGTGTTAATGGCAATGACAATAATGGCTGACAATAATGACAGTTATATTCCCATTATTATTATTGATGGAAATATTCTAAGCCATAGTACCAGGATAGTGAGTTGGCGGTTGGTTTGGATGATAATGATGATGATGATAATAATAATGACAATAATAATGACAATGAGATTAATCACAATGTCAATGACATTAATGGCAATAATAAATTTACATTATTATTATTATTATTATTATTATTATTAATGGAAACATGGGTACGTTCTGTCACAATTCAGTAGCCGTCCTAATATGTTGGTAGGACGTAAAACCCCCAGTAAAGGACCGTTGCCACGTAGCGCCCTGCTCCGGTTGGTGGCGCTGTATGGCTGGGCGCGGTGTGGCCGGGATTGCTGGCAGCGTAGCGGGAAATCAATGGGAAATATAGGACTGTGTAACCGTAAGCGGCCAACTGT
Source organism: Branchipolynoe longqiensis (assembly GCA_030323885.1). NCBI lineage: Eukaryota > Metazoa > Annelida > Polychaeta > Phyllodocida > Polynoidae > Branchipolynoe > Branchipolynoe longqiensis. The sequence goes on along the minus strand of CM059201.1, from coordinate 24,036,055 downwards.
TGAATGCTGGGTAAACAGGACGGAGACATGATCTGCATTGGGAAATGATGTCCACATCAGTCGTCACCCCCCCCCGCCCCCCCACCTCCACAGACACACACAAACATCCATACCCACACACACACACACACACACACACACACATCAACACAACCACCTCCACACACACACATACATCCATACCCACACACACAGTCCCCCCCCCCACCCCCACACACATCCATACCCATACACACACATTCACAGTCACCCCCACCTCCACACACACACACCCACACACCCATACACACACCTCCACATACACATACATCCATACCCCCACACACATCCACACACCCACCGTAACCTCCACACACATACACACATACATCCATACCCACACACACACAGATCCACACACCCACAGTCACCCCACCTCCACACACACATACATCCATCCATACCCACACACATCCACACACCCACAGACACACCCACCTCCCCACACACACATCCGTACCCACACCCACCCACATACCCAGACACACACACATCTCCACACACCCACACACATCCATACCCACACATCCTTCCATACCCACACACACATCCACACACACGCATCCCCACATCCATCCACACATCCATCCACACATCCATCCACACACCCAGTAACCCACCCACAGTCACACACACATCCACACCTACACACACACACACAAACACATCCACACACACGCACACACATACGTATACCCGCAGATCATCATTTAGCTGCAGTAACAAGTCGCTGTTTGCCAAATCTTTATTTAGGTCTAAAACACAACCCCTTTTTAAAGGGCGGAGTGGGGGACTTCAATAAAGCACTAAATGAAGAACTGATGTTTCCAAACACCGATCAGGTATCTCACACAAATTCACGTCTTCCCAATCCTAACCTTTTAAAGCAGATTATTTTGAATTCAAAGAAACTATTTTGCCTCGTGTTATTTTCCTCGCCGATATGTCGGTCATCACAAAGCCCTGTTTACATTGAGTGGTCGGTGGGCCGCTGGGCAGACATTTTTTTTTTTTTTTGGTGAAGTATTTATTCATCTGAATATGACATTTGTCAGCGCCGGAGCGCTAGTCTTCCATCCATCTATTTCAGTTGACAAACGCTGGCCTCTCCTGCTCGAGTTGACATTGATTCCGCTGCGCTATGCGCATGCTCCGGTTGATTGTATAGGGGCTGGTGTGGGTCTATTGACACACAAATGTAATGTTTGACCCCGATATCGTCATATCCATGTATAATCACTTTTTGTGTGTGTAACTGTCGGATGCAAACATGCGAGCAGCAGATCAAATATAACTTCATTACCATCAGTGTACAGTAAAACCTTTCTAAATTGACCGACCATGGGGCTGACTTTAATCCATCCATTTAGGGAGGTGGTCGGTTTAGGGAGTTTTTTAAAATTTCATTACAATGGTGTTGTATGTGCGGTTGTTTGGGACCCACATACAGCGATCGATATAGGGGACTGGCCGATCTGTGGAGGTGGTCTGTTAGAGAGGTTGTACTGTCTATTAATATTATTAGTTACTAGTTCTGATATGTAGACTTTATTAATTTGTCTGCACTCATAGAACTGTCATCTATGTCAAAAGAGAATCAAATTTATGTCAAACTTGAAAGAGTAATATTATATATATATACCGGGTGTGGTGGCCGAATCAGTATAGCGCGGGCCTCGCGTCTGGAAGGTCGGGAGTTCAGTTCCCGGTCGAGTCAAAGCAATGATTCTTGTCACCTTCTAGCCTGGCGCTCGGCATTAAGGACTGGTTAATTGTCAGGATTATGTGACTGAGTGGGATATTGGGTCATGGTGCTGGCGGCCTGATTTCCCAGTGGGCCAGCACCATGAGTGCGCATTGTCACAAGTCAGTACCCGTCCTAATATTACCTTAGATGTTGCTGGGACGTAAAACTCCAACAAACAACCAACCTCTTCGAGTTTGACATAAATTTAACTTTCTTTTGGCACATGTGATTATCATAGAGTTGGTATATTAATGTGATGGACCGTGGGAAAATCCCGAAAGCAGTAATGAGAGAACACACCAAGTAAGCTTCTCTTCGTTTATTCCCGTCTTAGAACTAGTTAGGATTCGAAGTGACCTGCCCACTGCCCAGCCGCGTCGCAGGTAATCTCCCGCAAGTGGGGGGGAGGGGGGGGTGACCGCTAGCAGAACTTGGGGCAGTCCACTATTGACCCCTTTCAATGTTCATAAACATTGTGTATGCGCGTGCAGCTTGGCTGCAGAACGAAGGCACACTGCCATTGAGTTTGCTGGTATGCACAGCGCAAAACTTTTATTTTATTCAAAATTCATAGAAATGCAGGACCCTAATCATATAATTTTAATATAAGCTATTCGTTGAATATGTTTTCTATATGTGTTCCAAGCGGTTTGTGTCTAGGTGGTGTGGTTTTAGCGATATTTCACTTTTTCTGTATGAAGATTCCTCATGGCCATTGACAATGCATTGACTTTGTCGGTATGTGCAGTGCAAAATGTCTATTTTATTCAAAATTAATAGAAATGCAGAACCCTACCGCTACAAATTTAATATAATCTATTCGTTGAATATGTTTCCTATATGTGTTCCAAGCGGTTTGTTTTTTAGGTGGTGTGGTTTTAGAGATATTTCACTTTTTCTGTATGAAGATTGCTCATAGCCATTGAGTTTACAGTGTGACAGTGTGTCGTCCTGCAGCCAAAAGGCGCGCACACTGACCTAGATACCTATGCTGATGTCATATGAAATAGGCCTATAGGGGCTGCCCCTGCTAGCCTGCTGGCACCTGTTGCGATGAACTGCAACAGCGGATAACACAGTCCCTGACACCACTGCCTCATATGACCTTAGATGTTGCCAGGACGTAAAACTCCACCAACCAACCAGCAGACTACTACATTAGTATTTAAATGACGGATATATTTTTGTTTAAAACCAATCAAAGTGACAATAATTTGCCTTCAGATTTCGCCATGATATGAGTTTTATTGCCGGCACGGCATTAACTTACCATTACTCATCCTCTCGCTCTGAATAATAAGTCACTATTGCCAGCGTCGAGACCCTAGTTTATGTTAGGTTTTGACACAAATTATTTTAAAATGAGGATATGATAAAAGTGGCTACGCATTGTTAAAGTTACTAGCACCCACAGATGTCGAATGCTATTATAAAATCATCGCAATAATTAACAATGATAATGGTTTAAGATCGTATGGTATCTGTTTTGTGGTTATTAGAGTTTTTGTTAAAGCCTCACAAGGATTGATAACAACAATGGCTCCCAATTTTATTATAACTGTTTAATTAATGTTATGGGCGTTATTTAACTGTTCACAGCAAAATAAGGCTACTACAATATTCAGCAAATGATTCCAATTGGTTTGTTTACAACTGGAACATGTCAGGTTGAGCAGAATGCACACGGGTGCAACAATCAGCAGAATGCACAAGGGTGCAACAATCAGCAGAATGCACAAGGGTGCAACAATCAGCAGAATGCACAAGGGTGCAACAATCAGCAGAATGAATAAGGGTGCAACAATCAGCAGAATGCACAAGGATGCAACAATCAGCAGAATGCACAAGGGTGCAACAATCAGCAGAATGAATAAGGGTGCAACAATCAGCAGAATGCACAAGGGAACAATCAGCAGAATGCACAATGGAGCAACAATCAGCAGAATGCACAAGGATGCAACAATCAGCAGAATGCACAAGGATGCAACAATCAGCAGAATGCACAAGGATGCAACAATCAGCAGAATGCACAAGGGTGCAACAATCAGCAGAATGCACAAGGGTGCAACAATCAGCAGAATGCACAAGGGTGCAACAATCAGCAGAATGCACAAGGGTGCAACAATCAGCAGAATGCACAAGGGTGCAACAATCAGCAGAATGCACAAGGGTGCAACAATCAGCAGAATGCACAAGGGTGCAACAATCAGCAGAATGAATAAGGGTGCAACAATCAGCAGAATGAATAAGGGTGCAACAATCAGCAGAATGCACAAGGGTGCAACAATCAGCAGAATGCACAAGGGTGCAACAATCAGCAGAATGCACAAGGATGCAACAATCAGCAGAATGAATAAGGGTGCAACAATCAGCAGAATGCACAAGGGTGCAACAATCAGCAGAATGCACAAGGGTGCAACAATCAGCAGAATGCACAAGGATGCAACAATCAGCAGAATGCACAAGGGTGCAACAATCAGCAGAATGCACAAGGGTGCAACAATCAGCAGAATGCACAAGGATGCAACAATCAGCAGAATGCACAAGGATGCAACAATCAGCAGAATGCACAAGGATGCAACAATCAGCAGAATGCACAGGGTGCAACAATCAGCAGAATGCACAAGGGTGTAACAATCAGCAGAATGCACACAGGTGCAACAATCAGCAGAATGCACAAGGATGCAACAATCAGCAGAATGCACAAGGATGCGACAATCAGCAGAATGCACAAGGGTGCAACAATCAGCAGAATGCACAAGGGTGTAACAATCAGCAGAATGCACACAGGTGCAACAATCAGCAGAATGCACAAGGGTGCAACAATCAGCAGAATGCACAAGGATGCAACAATCAGCAGAATGCACAAGGGTGCAACAATCAGCAGAATGCACAAGGGTGCAACCATCAGGAGGATTCACATGGATGCAACAATCAGCAGAATGCACAAGGGTGCAACAATCAGCAGAATGCACAAGGGTGCAACAATCAGCAGAATGCACAAGGATGCAACAATCAGCAGAATGCACATGGGTGCAACAATCAGCAGAATGCACAAGGGTGCAACAATCAGCAGAATGCACAAGGGTGCAACAATCAGCAGAATGCACAAGGATGCAACAATCAGCAGAATGCACAAGGGTGCAACAATCAGCAGAATGCACAAGGGTGCAACAATCAGCAGAATGCACAAGGATGCAACAATCAGCAGAATGCACAAGGGTGCAACAATCAGCAGAATGCACAAGGATGCAACAATCAGCAGAATGCACATGGGTGCAACAATCAGCAGAATGCACAAGGGTGCAACAATCAGCAGAATGCACAAGGGTGCAACAATCAGCAGAATGCACAAGGATGCAACAATCAGCAGAATGCACAAGGGTGCAACAATCAGCAGAATGCACAAGGATGCAACAATCAGCAGAATGCACAAGGGTGCAACAATCAGCAGAATGCACAAGGGTGCAACAATCAGCAGAATGCACAAGGGTGCAACAATCAGCAGAATGCACAAGGGTGCAACAATCAGCAGAATGCACAAGGATGCAACAATCAGCAGAATGCACAAGGGTGCAACAATCAGCAGAATGCACAAGGGTGCAACAATCAGCAAAATGCCAAGGGTGCAACAATCAGCAGAATGCACAAGGATGCAACAATCAGCAGAATGCACAGGTGCACAATCACAGAATGCACAAGGGTGCAACAATCAGCAAATGAAAGGGTGCAACAATCAGCAGAATGCACATGGATGCAACAATCAGCAGAATGCACAAGGGTGCAACAATCAGCAGAATGCACAAGGATGCAACAATCAGCAGAATGCACAAGGGTGCAACAATCAGCAGAATGCACAAGGGTGTAACAATCAGCAGAATGCACAAGGGTGCAAGAATCAGATTTTATTCTGCTTCTGATTTCAGATTTAATAGAACCATAAGTGTACACATGTGCGTGTGGGTGTTAGGAGTGGGAGTGGTGGGAATGCTATAGGGTACGAGCGTACTGCATCGTATAGATATACAATACACTATATATTCCTAATACCACTGAGCCATCCATAGCCCCATGTAGGAGACATCAGATTAAAGCAATTAGCGAATCGAGGTCGGGAGGATTTGCATCCAAATGAGCAGCTCGAAGCGTTAATTTTCTTCCCGTCTTAGCCAGCTGTTTTTGAGTTGGTTTGTTTCTGCCCACCCATCCTTACCCCATCCAATCTCTGCCTAACTTTCTCATCTTTTTATAGATTTTGTTTCTTCGTTTGTTTTTAAGTGATTCATTTGAGATAAGATTTACTTTTAGAGTCACAGTCTAATCTGAAACAAACAACTACATATTGGCTCATCGTGAGCAAGACACTTCTTTGTGTCTCAAAGAGTTGAGGAAGGCATTCTGGGATAGGAGTGGAGGCACCTGTGTGTTCGACTATTCTAGACCACACTGCTCACTTTCCCGGATGGACCGGACGCGGTGGCCATGCGGAAGGTCGGGAGGTTGAATCCCAGCCGAGTCAAAACGATGACTTATAAAAATTGATATTTCTCGCTTCCTAGCCTGGCACTCGGTATTATTAGGATAGGGTGATGACTGGTTAGAACAGTGCCAGGATAATGTGATTGTGTGGGATATTGGATAATGGTGCCAGTGGCCTGGTCTGCCAGTGGGCAGCACTATAAAATGAGTGCGCGCTGTCACACCTCGGCACCCATACTGATACGACCTTAGATGTTGCTAGGACATAAAACAAACAAACTTTCCGGGATGGTGGGCTGACGTTATTGTGGTGCAATCAGCTGAGTGACCGGTACTAGTGGTAACAGTTTCTTAGACGTCTACTTTCATAAATAAAAAACAGCTAGGCACGTTCAACTTCGTGACACCCCCGACTTGATATACTTGTATGAAGTAGCGCTTTTAAGTCGGGTGTAGCTAAGGTGTCAGCTTCGCACGCGGCAGGTCATTGAGTGCCCATCTCCGCCCGAGTTAAAACCAGAGTCTTTCAAATCTGACTGGGTGGGATATCGGGTCATGGTGCTGGCGGCCTGATTTCCCAGTGGGGCAGCACTATAAAGTCACGATGAGTGCGCACTCATCACAAGTCAGTACCCGTGCTGATATGACCTTAGATGTTGCCAGGATATGAAACTCCAACATTCCCAGTCACGCTGAGGGGGCTCTGCGAGCAGTATGCCTAGTCTTCATCACAACCCAACCACGTGATCAGCACACACTTGTCAACTGCTCGAGCAGTCGATAACCGCGGCAGTACCCTAGTGGGGTGATGTGGTGGTGGTGGTGGTGGTGGTGGGGGGGGGGGGGGAGACATGCTGAGCCATGCTATCCCATAATGCCGGGCCATGCTGGTGGTATTACAACATGGCGGCACCAGTGACATGGCACGTCCGGGCCCATACAGGGGGGGGGGGGGCTTGTTTACCCTATGAATTAGGCATGGATACAAAATCTATATCAACTACCCAATACATCTAGGCGTGTACCACGTGTTTACTCAGTTGATCTGGGGATAGCGTGTCCCAATCATGGCCCGCGGTCCCAGGTGTGTGTGAGAGGGGGAAAAGGAGAAAGGGATGGAGGGCAGGGGGAGGGGGGCCGGAGGGCGATGGGGACTGGGTATGGTGCTAGGTGTATGTAGTTTCATGTGAGATTTTTTTTTTTTTATATATGTTTAAAAAATATAAATAGTTAGTTTGATTCATTTTATGATATGTTGTGCATATTGGTTATATGTGTAAGGATGATGGCACGGTGGGTTGACACCATTACACTGCCGACCTCGTGTGTATGTCATCGGGCCTAGAAACCAGATGATCTTCTCTTTAGAACCTATTAGAACGGTTCTGGCTATCAGACAGGAAGGACCCTGGGCACACGTGAGGATATAGGTGTAATCGTTAAATAGCACAAGCTTACTAGAGCCGTGGTCACACACAGGCCTTAAGTCACCTCAACTAGTTGGCCTCATGTCAGTTGACTCAGATCAGGCATGTGAACGGTCAGCTGAGGCAAATAAGGGCTGAGTCGACTCAACTAGTTTGCCTCAAGTAAACCACATCGCGAGGTAGATTAGATGAGGCGAACTAGCTTGAGTCGGCCTAAGTGGCATGTGTGAACGCAACTGGTGACTTACTGAATCAGTGAGTTAAATGGTGGCATATACTGCACATGGATGGAGACTGCTTCCTAATAGGTAGTTGCTTTCATAGTGGTTAGAACACATGTTTTGACCATCCTACATGTTTGGCTTGACTTCTGGGGCCATATTCATGAGCTCGGGGTAGCGCTACCCTGAGGCTGTAACCGGGGGGTACGCTACCCCCCCGGCTAACGGCGGAAAATCCTTATTCATGAGCTCGGGGTAGCACTACCCTGGGGCTCTATCCGGAGGGTACGCTACCCCAATTTCGACCCAGGGGTAAGCCACTATCCCGAGGGGATAGTGAGTGTGTGTGGTTCTGAATCTATTCAATGCGATCATATTTGATAGATTTAAATACGCAATAAGTGAAATTTATTCAAATTAACCCTAAATCCGAAGCAAAATTAACACTGACGCCGTAACGGCGGCGATATTAATATTTTCGAATCGACGAATGTAAAGTACACAAATCGGCGCAAAAATGGCCGCCGCCGCCGAATCGGCGTGAATTTCTTACGCCCAAATCTATTCAATGCGATCATATTTGATAGATTTAAATACGCAATAAGTGAAATTTATTCAAATTAACCCTAAATCCGAAGCAAAATTAACACTGACGCCGTAACGGCGGCGATATTAATATTTTCGAATCGACGAATGTAAAGTACACAAATCGGCGCAAAAATGGCCGCCGCCGCCGAATCGGCGTGAATTTCTTACGCCCAAATCTATTCAATGCGATCATATTTGATAGATTTAAATACCCAATAAGTGAAATTTGCTCAAATTAACCCTAAATCCGAAGCGAAATTAACGCTGACGCCGTAACGGCGGCGATATTAATGTTTTCGAATCGACGAATGTAAACAAAGCGAACGGGTAGCTATCCGCTCCGGCTAGAACCTTGGTGAATACCAATTGACCTAATTAACCTCCGCCGTTAACCTGCGGGATACCTACCCAACGGCTAAGCCTATCCTCCGGCTAACCGTACCCCGAGCTCATGAATATGGCCCCTGGGGGGTTCATAACCTTACGACAGTTTCTGGCTGCAGAACTGCAGCAATATAGAGAGGCATCGATAAATCGGTCCAATCTTTGGTTGAAGATTAATCTTCTGGTGGGATGGTTGTAGGAGCTGGGGATGTCTTTACAACAATTAAAATTACAAATCGTTGGCGCAGCCTGTGGTGACCAGCCGGCGAGCCAAAGACATGGACAGAGTAAGAGTAGAAAGTGAAATGCCAGCGGGCTCCCCCTCCTGGAACTCTTTTCAGACCTTATCAAGGAGGAGCAAGGCCAGCAGAGAGGAGATGAAGAGAGGTGTGGACGAAGTGTGGTCCAGATAGCAAGTGTGCATGTTTGGACTGTCCCATTTCTTCATATATGGAGACTGCTTCCTAACAGGTAGTTGCTTTTGATAGTGGTTGGAGCACATGTTTGGACCGTCCTACTCTTCCCATGTATTTGTTATGTATGTTGTTTGTATGTATGTACGTGTGTGTGTGGATGTACCTGTGGCATGTGGATGTACATGTGGTGTGTGGATGTATTTGTGAATACCCAACCTGATATGACCTTAGATGTTCCTAGGATGTAAAACAACAGACAAACATCGATCTGAGCCGGTTTAATGCACGTGTCTGAACGAGACACATGTTGACAACTCTGTATGTGTGAACGAGCCGCTAGTTTGACTCATGTAGTTCGCCTCGTTGAAGTCAGCCTAATGCTGTACGTCTGACCACGGCTTATAGTGTAGTGAGTCATGGGCATATCTGCGTTGTATTTGCCGAGTCTGCGCAATATGAACATCCGGTTACACCTACGACCGACCGACCATATTGGAGGTGGACACTGTATCGCTGAACAGTGCGAGTGAGGTTCCCGCGTCGGCTAGGTATAGTAACAGCCGGTGGCAGCGCCAGAGGTCGCATCGGGGAGCTACAGGAAAGTGGACATATAAGCAATTGTTTAATAATAATAATAATAATAATGATGTAGTTCCCTTCTGCACCTTTATACTTGCATAATACTTATATATATATTATATATATATTATCAGTGTAGTAGTCTGTACATGAGCTCTACTACCATGCGGTAGCAGCGAAGACTACGCCGCACACCGGCACAGTTCCATTACACTGCGCTAGGTGGCAGCTCGGCTGGCCACCGGGCAGACCCCGACTGGCTGCCCTCTACTGCGTGTGGCTGCCCCCCCACCACACACCACACACACACCTATAGAGTCAATGTGGGATCTGGCGAGTCAGGGGGCGGGTCAGACAACTACTGACGCCGCGGAGAGCAGATGGTTCAATAAACCAGGTTGAAGCGTACACTAATTGAATCTTGGTGTTCTCCCATGTGAGCGTGCGAGTGAGAGTCGGATTACATATATATATATATATATAGTGAAGGATAGCGCTGTCGGTGGGGGGTGGGGTACCGACCCTACCTTCTGCATTATAAGTTGATCCTGCGACCCAACATATTGAGGACAAGTGGGGCTCAGAAAAAAACGTATGCACTATATACACACATTCTGTATACATTAAAGTTGCATAGTCCGATGCTTTTGAGTTTCTGAAATTTTCTGAGATGAATAGATTAGGTTGATCATCATTATGTACCTTACTTTAGCTTGAAGTAACTTATATTTTAAGTGGCTAACTTTTGAGATATTTGAAGTGGAACCATGCAAGATTAATTTTGGCAAGCATGCCCAAACTCTGACCCCATAAGCTTCTGCAGTAACAGGTTCTATTCAATTGCCCCGGTATCCCCTTCTGTGTGGTGACAAATGTTTAATAAGTGCACCAGTATTTTGGTTTTGAAATTGGATATTTTCATCGGACTATGCAGCTTTAAACACACTTTGCATCAACAACCACATACCTCCTGGTGACAAAGAGAAATATTGCTAGTCTTCTTGGCGTACATTGTTTGTTTAATGGAAACTTTACATTAGATGCAACACTATTTCTTGTATGTGTGCGTATTCACCAACCGCCTCCCAACTTTAGGCTTGTAAGTTGAAGCTGTGACCTTGTTTAGGTCCCAACTTCAGTCCTTCCTGAGGAACCAGCGGATCACACGACAGGGACGGGATGGCCGAGAGGATAGAGCACCTATCTTCCGTATTGCAGGTTATGGGATCGATCCCCGACTGAGTAAAATCAAATGCGTAAAAAATTATGTGCATTTTCAGAAATTAGTTCCTGTCCTGATATGACCTCTGGTGTTGCTGGGCCGAAAATTTAAAAAAAACAAAGATTTAAAAACAAAACACAAAAAAACACAAAAAACAATCAATCAATCAATGCCTCTGCAGCTGAATACGTACCAGTGCCAGCCACGCTCTGGTTGCTCACACGTAAGAGCTTAGGCAAATCTCACCAACTGGAGGCGGGGGATTTTGTTCCTCGAAATGTTTCTTGACATGATTACTTCGCTTTTTTATGCGTGCGCAACCCTGCTAACATGCGATCCCTCACCACAGACAATGTTCGCCCTGCTCGACCTGCGCGCACTTTTATTTGAATGGCGTACATTTTGCATGAACTCCCTGCCCTGACCCTCACCCACTCCCTCTCCCTGCCCCACTCCCTCTCCTTCTCCCTCTCCCTCTCCCACTCCCTCTCCCTCTCCCTCTCCCTCTCCCTCTCCCACTCCCACTCCCTTTCCCTTTCCCTCTCCCTCTCCCTCTCCCTGCCCCGCTCCCTCTCCCTCTCCACTCTCTCCTCTCCCACTTCCCACTCCCTCTCCATTTCCATTTCCATCTCCCTCTCACACTCCCTCTCCATATCCCTCTCCATATCCCTCGCCATATCCTTCTCCATATCCCTCTCCATCTCCCTCTCCGCCTCCCTTCCCTCGCCCTCCTCTCCGCCCCCCCCCCCCTCCTGTCCGCCTCCTTTCCACCACCCCTCCTGTCCGCCTCCTTTCCCCCCTCCTCTCCCCCTCCTTTCCCCCTCCTTTCCCCCCCTCCTCTCCGCCTCCTTTCCCGTTCCCCTCCTCTCCTTCTCCCATACCCCTCCCATCCCTTTCCCCACTCCTTTCCATTTCCCCACTCCTTCATTCTCTCTCCCCCCTCTCTTCCCCTCATCTCTTCCCCTCCTCTCTTCCGCTTCCCTCCTATCTACGTTTTAATCACCCCCCCATACCCCCTCCTTCCCGTCCCCTTCTCCCCTCCCCCGTCCCCTTCCCCTTTCCCCTCCCCTTTCCCCCTCCCCCTCACAGTCCCCTTCTCCTTCTCTCTACTGCCCCGGCCGCCCCTCCCTCCCCTCCCCTCCCCTCCTCCCCCCTCCCCTCCCCTCCCCTCCCCTCCCCCCCTCCCCCCCTCCCCCCTCTCCCCCTCCTCCCTCCCCTCCCTCCCCTCTCTCCCCTCCTCTCCGTCCCCTCCCCTCCCCTCCCTCCCCCCTCTCCCCTCCCCTCCCCCCCTCCCCTCCCCTCCCCTCCTCCCCTCCTCCCCTCCCCTCCCTCCCCTCCCCTCCCCTCCCCTCCGCCCACTGCAATGTTATCAGTCTCATTAGGCGCGGTTTTACACTACACCCGGACATGTGAACGGACGGAAATGTAGGGAACAGAACATGAATTATATTCAACACCAGCGGATTTGGTTAAATATTGACCGACCACAATCTCACCCACTATTTACGAAATTAGGTTCAACATTTAAATCACAGTTCACACATTCAAGTTAAATTCTACGCCCCTCCTCCGTTAGATTGTAATTCTTTTTTTTAAATTAATGAGGGTTATCGGCATGTCTGAAGTACCGAATTATAACCCTTTCTTTTTCAAAAATCTCTTCTCATAATTCTTACATAGTACATTTCTGTATATAATTTAAATATATGTACTATCTACTTTATTACATGAATATAATTAACGTCAGCCCCTTAATGTTTCTCTCTGCCCATCGTAACCTCTATGGTATTCGCTGCGGAGCGGGCATTCTCTCCTTCCCGCCTCCTCATTGCCATAAGCCAACAATCATTCTGCTCACATTCAAACATCACAACTATATAGATATATATATATTTCCCATTTTAGTCACCCCCACAACACTAATGTCCCTGTCACACTATGACGTAATGACGTCAGCGTAGGCACAATGTGAAAATAATTATATTAGGTCAAAGTTCTCGGCGTAGTATGCAAATTGCGGCACAAGTTGGACGTCATTGCAGCATAGTTCACAAGGGTGTGACGTCACCGTGACATCGGGCTAGCGTATTGTGTAAGCGTCGGACTGGCGACACTCCAGCGCATTCGACGCAGGGCTAGCGTAACTTTGACGGTGCCTTAGCGTCGGCCTGGCGTGATCACGCCTGCCCCCAACGTTGCCACGTCCGACTTGACCATTATATCTCGATGTCAGTCGACGTCGGTCGACCGAGAGCCTAATATCGCCCTAATGTCACACCAACGTCGTCAGTGTGATCACAGCGCGTGGCTGACATGCTCGACGCAATGGGAACATGGACGGACGTCAGTCAAAGCACCCGACCCACCCATGCCTTGTGTATATACATTCACACCATCTTCAGAACGCGTTCGAATGACGGCACCGAAGTTACATGCACGCTAAAGGGTCGTCAACGATGTCAACTACATCAGGACACTTTAGCAAAACATCGGAGCGACGTTCGCCACGTGCCACAGACTCATTCGGCTGACGTTAGAACAATGTTAACTTAACGCTTGCCGCACATTCCTCCCCGACTGTGCGTCACTCTGACGGAATGGAACATAGATCTACCGTCACCGACGCAGCTGTAACGGTCACCTAACATCAGGCTAACGTCAGGGTAACGTCATCCCGACGTAACAGCTTCACGTCGAGCTAGGTCGAAAGTTTTGGACATGTTGAAAACCTTGACGCGCGCTGACGTAACATGACGTAGCTCGACGTCAGTCTAACGTCATCATAACGTAACCCAACGTACTGCAACGTAATGATGAAAAGTCACCTACGCCAGGCTTACTTTGGCTCTTACGTCATAGTGTGACAGCCCTTTAAGATATGGCAAGGAGTGGTTCGCTCAGTGTCATAGTAATGTGAGTGGGATATTCTGGCTTGATGCGAGCAACACCGTATCTTCATTGGGACCGTACTAAAAACAAACCTTGAATACTCATTGATACATGTCGGTGTACTTCCTGATATGATATCAACCAAATATATGTATCTATTAAACAAAATTAATATAAGTCATTTTAAATGGTAGAAACTCAAAACAATCGAATCATCTTTAAGGTTCACATTTGTATACATATGTAGTAGTCCAGACATGAGCTCCACTACCATATGGTGGCAGCAAAGACTGCTCTGTCACGTTGCAGTTTACTGCGTTAGTTGGCCAACGGGCAACGCCGCGACAGGGCTGCCATCTACTGTATGCGGCTAGCGCAACCTCTCCCCCCCCCCCCCCCCCCCCCCCCCTCACAGTCAAGTACCGCTGTGCTCAGCCATGTACCGTGCTCAGCCGTGTGCATCGACTCAAACTCAAGGCATTGTCAATGGTCATGAGTCACTAACCTTATAAATTTATATAATGTTTTTGGTAGAGATGTTTTCTATATGTGTACCAAGCGATTTGTTTCTAGGTGGTGTTTCGTGGATTTTCTGTATGAAGATTGCTCACCACCATTGACAATGCCTTGAGTTTGATGGTATGCGCAGTGCAAAACATTAGTTTTAATCAAAATTAATAGAAATCAAGAACCCTAACCTTATAAATTTAATACAATCTTTTCGGTGAATATGTTTTCTATATGTGTACCAAGCGATTTGTTAATAGGTGGTGTGGTTTTAGAGATATTTCACTTGTTCTGTATTTTCTGTATGAAGATTACTCACGACCATTGATAATGCCTTGAGTTTGAGTCTAATGACACGGTTGAGCACAGTACATGGCTGAGCACGCCTCACCAACAAAGGGGCCCCATCACACATATAAATACCAATATTATATGCAGCTATGACTAGTATGAGTTCTGTAGATAAGCATTTTGCCGCTCTGTACAAATCATGTGTTGTGCGTTTCAATGTCATCCTACCTAAGCTATGTTCTTTTCTAATCACACAGCTAATTGTCCGGAATGTTGTGCTAAGTGGAGGGGGTGGTTCTATGTGACACTGTCACATTCCTGTCATTATGTGTTCTGAGAGTATTTCTCTGATGATTCTCTGTGTATTTCAGGATATCCGATTTGACATTTTCCAGGTGTTGCTATACTGGGAACATGCATAAAATACGCCACCCGCGTTTTGGACCATGTCTTTTTTTTGCTCAAGTTGCATAGTTTGAGGAAAGTATCCAATTTTCCAAACCCATAGATGGATTAGATCCTACATAATCCAACTTAGATACTGATACACTCATTAAACATGTATTGGGGCATAGAAGGAATACTTATTTGTTTGTTGGAGTTTTACGTCCTGGCAACATCTAAGGTCATATCAGGACGGAGAAGGAATTCTAGGTCAATTAAATGGAAGCCGCTAACTGCTGACGCCTATGTTGCCCAGCATTTTGATATGCATGCCAACATCAATTTGCCATGTTTTCACTTAAAATGTATTCATAGTTAACCTTTTAAAATAAGTTACCTCAAACTAAGCTGAAGTAGATTGCACTGATCAACCTGAAGTATCTATCTTGTAACGAAATATGACAAACTTAAAGGCCCAGTCACAGCTTACCGGACTGGGGAACCGGATGAGAACCAGACACTGTCCGGTACTGTACGGCGATGTCCAGTACCCATCCGGTGGTGTCCAGCGGTGTCCAGTACAAGTTTTGAACATGCACAAAACTTCTCCCGGAAACCGCCGGACTGAGGTGTCCGGTTGGTGTCCGGTACATGTCTGGCACCCATATGGTACCCATCTGTACATGTCTGGTACCCATCCGTTGGTGTCCGGTACATGTCCGGTACATGTCCGGTACTCATTCATTACGTGTCCGGTTCTCATCCGGTACATGTACGGTACATTTACGGTACTTATCCGGTTGTCCGGCAGCAATTTACCCAATTACACTCCACTTTGATACATTTCGATACATTTTGTGTACCGGAGAGCACCGGACTAGACAATTCTTTGTCCGGTGGTGTCCGGTACTCAGTCCGGTAAGGTGTGACAGGTGCATAAAACCCCATCGGGCTGTGCAACTTTAATATGAGAGCTCACACAGAATTGTAATTAAAGGACGGAGTGGCCACATCGCCCAAGTCGAAGTTTGTAGGATCAATCCCCGGCCGAGATCAACCAAAAACTTACCAAATGGTCACTTCCGGTTACCTTGCCTGTCACTCGACATTACTGACTGCATGGCACAGTGCCAGAATAATGTGACTGCGTGGGGTATCATGGTATCGGGTGTGGTACTACAGTGGGATAACACTATAAAGTCACACTCACTGCTCACTTGTCACAAAATCGGTCACCATCGCGAAATTACCTTAGATGTTGCACTGACGTCAAACCCCAAATAATTGATTCTTCGAGGATTCTGCGAACCTGCTACACAACGAATTGCCAGTGGCCAGTCGGAAGCCCCCATCTTGCGCGCGTTCAGTGCCCCCGGAAGCCCCCATCTTGCGCGCGTTTCGCGCCGTCTAGGCCGGTGCACGCTCTAATTACACACGCAATGTGTAATTAGTTACGTGTGGGAATTAATTATGATTCTCCTGACTGGAAATTAACTGTGTATGCTTGTAGCGTGACAACCGCCAGTGGGATTCACATAGAATGATAGCATTGCATTGGTGGTTAAGGGATAATGTATTCCCATGTGGGTTTTTTTGTGGGGGTTTTTTTATGGGGGGGGGGGCGATGGGGGTCTTTTCTCTCACTGGGATTCAAATAGAATGATAGCATTGGTGGTTAAGAGATAATGTATTCTTATGTGGGAATTGTGGTGGGATTTTTTTGGGGGAAGGGGGGGGGGGGTGGGTCTTTTCTGTCACTGGGATTCAAATATAATGATAGCATTAGTGGTTGAGGGATAATGTACTCCTATTTGTGCTTTTTTTGTGTTTTTTTTTAGGGGGAAGGGGGGTGCTATTTTCTGTCAATAGCATTCAAATAGAATGATAGTGTATTGGTCTGCACTGACCTCTCAGGCAAGTAACCACGTAGACAGGTCGGCGTGGGTAGTGTGGTGATATCAGGGAGCCTAGGTGGTGTAATGGTTAGCACCCTGGCCCGGAATGCAAAGAGATGTGGGTTCGAGTCCCGCTCAAGGCACACTTTTTCACATTTTCGTCACCCCCCCCCCCCAGGACAATAGCATTGGTGGTTAAGGGATAATGGATTCCTATGTGTGGTTTGTGTGTGTGTGGGGGGGGGGCGAGGGGGGTCATTTCTGTCACTGTGATTCAAATAGAATGATAGCATTAGTGGTTAAGGGATAATGTATTCCTATGTGGGTATGCAGGTATTGCAAGTATTGCAATACCTGAGGGAGTTTGACGCCCCTTCCCTGGAGAGTTGTAAACCACTGCCTTGTGGTACAGGTTCTTGACAGAACCGAAGGCTAAGGGAGCAAACCATAAACAGAAAACCATGTCACTGTGGCATCATTAAGGGCGGTTCATGTATGGAACTCCCAACATCTCCCGACCAGCCACTGCAGGGACAAAGAGTTTTGCGCCTGTCTTGACATGTCTTGCCGGTGTGAAACCTCTATTTGCTCCCTGAGAGAGTGCCACTGGTAACTTGCAAAAGCCAGCAGCACTCAACACTTTTGCTGGCAGCTTTCATGAAATAGACCGACTCATTGACATCACTCTCACAGCAGAGAGCTAAATGGAGAGCGGCAGTCAAGTAATGAAAGCAGTCTTTGTCGCATCACGACCGACAGCATGATGATGATGATGATGATGATGATGATTCCTATGTGTGGTTTTTGTGTGTGTGGTATTTCTTGGGGGGTGGGGGGTCATTTCTGTCAATGGGACTCAAATAGAATGATCGCATTGGTGGTTAAGAGATAATGTATTCCTATGTGCGTTTTTTTTCGGGGGAGGTTGTCTTTTCTGTATAAGTAAGTCTCCTAATCTACATAGACTGGTATTTGATCATCCATTTTCAATAGGACTTTTTCGGGCATGCAGGCAGTTTAAGGTGGTGAGGAGTGCGTGCACGTGTTAGCGGATTAAACACTGCACGAATGTGTGTGCGTGGGGGGGGGGGGGGTGCACAACTTAAACGTCCAAAGGTGGCGTGTGGCGTGTATGAATGATATGGTGAGAGTCTCAAGTTTAAAGTTGCATTTTTCATTTAAATGGGTAACATTTCAGATATTCGAAGTGGAAACATGTCAAATTAGTTTTGGCAAGCACGCCAAAACTCTGACACTATAGGCTTCAGCAATAACATGTTCTATTAAATTGACTTAGTGTGCCCTTCTATTTGGCAATACATACTTAATAAGTGCATCAATATCTAAGTTAGATATGTTGAGTTAAATCTATATCACTTCTGCAGTAACAGGTTCTGCTAAATTGATTCAGTATTGCCTTATACGCAGAAACAAATGCTTAATAAGTGCATCAGTATCTAAGTTAGATATGTAAAATCAAATCTAGGTAATTGGTTTGGTTTTGAAAATTTGATATTTCATCGGACTATGCGGCTTTAATACTACATGTATTATCGCCTATATCTAAGTAGGTGCGTGTGAAGAGCTTGCGACCATTACTAAACAAACAGTACATTGATTGAGCCGCCACAGCCTGCATAAAGCAAACAGTACTTTGATCGAGCCGCAACAGCCTGCATAGATCAGCTTATCTATATAGCACACCTGCATATATAGGTATGTATCAGTATATCACGCTCCAGATCGGCCTCCGCCACATCCTGCCGGCGACCAGCGCTGGTGATCGGCGAGCAGGATCTCATTGATTGATGCGCCCCATAAATAACAGCCGATGACTTCTCCATATTCAGGTTCAAATGTCATTAATTTGTATGCGTGTGTGTATATCCTGTGTGTGGGTGTGTGCGTGGTGATATCGGGCGTAGGACTAGAGGGCGAGAGGAGACGGACACTTTACTTTAAATAATACTCAGGAGTGACACAATTGTGTTTTTTTATAAACCAACACACATAGGTTACTGATACTGATAGGTGTCAAATTTACTTGGTATTTACACTAAGTCAAATCGTTCCTGGTACCGAATAAGTACAAAACCGCCTGTTTTTGTGAGTTTGTTGGTGTTTTTTTCGGGGGGGGGGGTTGTCTAAGGAATGTAAGTTTTATTATGCGTCGAGCCTGAGTGGCCACTTGGCCCCTGACCCCTGACCCTTGACCTCCGAAACCGGACCTGAAACTGAAACTGAAACCAAGGCACGACGGGGTAGTGGACTGTCTGGGAAAGGGGGGGGGGGGGGAGTGCCCCGCTTGTGGTCAGCCATGGAGCGGCTTTTTAATTCCTGGCGCGGGTCATCTTTATTGTGGCTGTCCTGATATGATCGTGTATGTTACTGGGGCGTAAAGCCCGAATAAACAAAAGTATGGTGGAGATTGTTTCAGGATATGGTTTCTAAGTTATATCCCGCTCTCCCTCTCTCCTCCCTCCCCTCTCTCCCTCCCCTCTCCCTCTCTCTCCTTCTCCCTCTCTCCATCTCTCCCCTCTCCATCTCTCCTCTCTCCATCTCTCTTCTCTCCCTCTCTCCCCTCTCCCTCTCTCCCCTCTCCCTCTCTCCCTCCCCCCTCTCCCCTCTCTCCCTCTCTCCCTCTCTCCCTCCCACCCTCTCTCCCTCCTTTCTCTCACATCTCTGTCCCTCTCTCTCCCGCTCTCCCCCTCTCCCCCTCTCCCTTACTCCCGTTTCACTCTCGCTCCCTCCCGCCCTCTCCTCATCCCTCTCCCGCCCTCCTCCTCACTCCCTTCTCCCGCCCTCTCCCTCACTCCCTCTTCCCGCCCTCCCCCTCACTCCCTCTCCCGCCCTCTCCCGCCCTCTCCCGCCCTCTCCCGCCCTCTCCCGCCCTCTCCCGCCCTCTCCCGCCCTCTCCCGCCCTCTCCCGCCCTCTCCCGTCCTCTCCCGTCCTCTCCCACCCTCTCCCACCCACTGCACCCCTACCCCCGCTCTCCCTCCCCCACCCTATTCCCAACCCTCTACCACACCTCTACCACAACCTCTCTCCACCTCTCTCCTACCCTCTCTCCAACCCTCTACCCCCCAACTTCTCTCTAACCCTCTACCCCCACGCTCTACCCTACCATCTCTACACCCAACCCACCTTTCCCTCCTCCTCACACCCCGAAATAGCTCCCCGAGTGCGTGCGTGACTGAGGTAAATGGTCGACTATTACCTTACTGATTGATACCCGGCGTGGTTCGACTGGGCGCGCTGAGTTGACTGAGTACAAGCTGAGGGTATTTAATGAGATGAGTTGAATAAAGTGGAGGCGACATAGGCCGACCGGGGAAGCCTATCCGATTCCGCCGCCTCCATTCCACGGGTGAATGATCTGCGGCCTTTAGGCCTAACTTTTAGGCTTCGTGTCTTGGGTTATTTCGGCCACTAACTGAACTAGTTTGATCTTATCGGTGTTTGACAAGTTTATCTTCATTAGCCTACTTGTGATAGCTACCTGCAGAGCAGTGTGTTATCTATTAAAGTTGCACAATCCGATGTTTTTGAGTCTCTGGCTCATAGTTGTTTAGATCTATTTTTAATATGAAGTAATGTATTTTAAAGTGTTCATTTTGTTAGACATTTGAAGTAGAAATGTCATATTAATCGCAGTATGCACACCAACAGACTGGTCACAGACTTTGTTTGCTTGTTAGCGAGTGTAGAACATGAGCATCAGACTGCAATAAATGTTCAATGGATGCACCTCTTTAAGTTTTTATTATGCAAGATCTAGCGTTTCGAAAATGTTAGGGTTTCATCAGATTGTGCGGCAAATCTCTCATTTGTTCCCAACTGGTCCCTTTCTGCTTCTAAGTGCCTGGGAACAGATATTGCGGGGAGAGGGACGTAGTTCATGCGGTAGACTATCCACTTGTGATGGTGTCAGTCATCCAATCGATCCTGCTCAGTGGACACACTTGCAGTTTGGGCTATTTTCCATTCCAACCAGTGGTCCACAACTGGTTCATCAAAGGATGTGGTATGTGCTGTCCTGTCTGTGTGAATGTATATATAAAAGAGCCCTCGCTGCTTATTGGAAAGAGTAGGCTATATGTCAGAATGACCATATGTTTGAGGTCCAATAGCCGATGATAACAATCAATGTGCTCTCGAGGCATTGTTAAATAAAACAAACTTTTTCAGGGAGCAGATATTGCAATCGCAGTTTAACCCGATCACAGCACCCCCTATCGGCTCAACACTGCATTAGTGCCGACATGTACTTCCCTGACCATATGATCATCTGTATGTGTTGCTATAGCTACATAGTTACAACTGATCAGTTTATTGTAATATATTTTCCGGTTCAAAATTTAATGTTTAATTTCCATTTGGGGTTTTGATGACATCGATATGTCAACATGTACTCTGACGATTCGACCGGGCGTGGAGGTCGAATCGGTGGGAGCGCCAGCTTCCCGTGTGGAAGGTTGGGAGTTTGGATCCCGGCTGAGTAAAACCAATGACTTAGAAAATTGATATGTGTCGCCACCTAGCCTGGTGCTTGGCATTAATAGGATAGGACAAGGACTGGTTAGTACAGCATCGGGATAATGTGACTGTGTGGGATATGGGCTCATAGTGCCACTGGTCTGGTCTCCCAGTGGAGCAGCACTATAAAGTCGCCATGAGTGTGCATTGTCACAAGTCAGTACCCGTCCTGATATGACTTTAGATGTTGCCAGGACTTAAGACCTCAACAAACATGGAACGATTCCATGCTAATAATATAGAATCGAGGCTTGACATTATTAAATGTATAGAAAGCTAAAAGCAGTGGAGAATTAGCTTTTTCATCAGATGTTAAAGTTGCATAGTTATAAAATCATCAAAACCAAAACAATTATCTAGATTTGATTCTACATATCTAACTTAGATGCTGGTGCACTTATTAAGCATTTGTCGTCACATATAAGGGAATGCAGAGTCAATTAATAGAACCTGTTACTGCAGAAGCCTATGATGATAGAGTTTTGGCAAGCTTGCCAAAATTAATTTAGCATGTTTCCATTTCAACTATCTCAAAAGTTAGTGATTTAAAATCAAAGTTACTTCAAACTAAAGTAAGGTAGATTATAATGAACAACCTAATATGTTTATCTCAGAAAATGAGAGAAACTCAAAACCATCGGACTATGCAACTTTAAGCTTTAGCAAAGATTATCAATTCAACCAAATGTGTTTCCGTTCTTTCAGCAGCTCGAAAGATGAGCAATTGGTTGCAGCTCCTGAGAGACATAATCTAGCATGGCGTTATCAGCACGGTATCCGAGTTGGATAGCACTATGAGTATGAAGCCACTATGAATGTTCACTCAAGAGAGAGAGGTCGAGCCCTGAGAGATTACTATGGCGTAGAACTCCCCAAACTAAAACCAGCTTTCTATAGCATATCCAAATTCAAATTAATCCTACTTCGGCGGTCAAACTGCAAATGTGAATCAATGCAAGGTATGCAGTTAGCATTGAGACCTCCCACATAGGCTTAGTTAGCACTCTGTGGTTGCCGTCTCTAACTTAAAGCTGCATAGTCCGATGAAGCGTCAAATTTTCAAAATCAAAACAATTATCTAGATTTGATTCTACATATTGTCATGGGGGTGATGAAAATGGGAAATACTGCGCCTAGAGCGGGACTCGAACCCACATCTCTTTGCATTCCGGGCCAGTGTGCTAACCATTACACCACCTAGGCTCCCTGATATCAACACACTCCCCACGCCTACCTGTCTATGTGGTTACTTGCCTGAGAGGTCAGTGCAGACCACTACACTCGTCCCCCTGGAATTGTAAGTCTTGTAATGCTTACAATTACATACAAACAGGCAATGCACTAACACATACATACACAGGGTAGGTTCAACAACCATACAGCGCAAAGCTTGTACAGGATCCTGATCACGGCAACCAGTGTCATGGGGTGATGAAAATGGGAAATATTGTGCCTAGAGTGGGACTCGAACCCACATCTCTTTGCATTCCGGGCCAGTGTGCTAACCATTACACCACCTAAGCTCCCTGATATCAAGACACTCCCCACGCCTACCTGTCTATGTGGTTACTTGCCTGAGAGGTCAGTGCAGACCACTACAATATCTAACTTAGATACTGAGTCGATTAAATAGAACCTGATACTGCAGAAGCCTATGGCATCAGAGTTTTGGCGTGCTTGCCCAAATTATTTTCATATGTCTGAATTTCAAATATCTCAAAAGGTAGCCATTTCAATTAGAAGTTGCTTCAAACTAAATTAAGGTAGATTATAATGATCAATTTAATATATTTGTCTCAGAAAAATGTCAGAAATTCAAAACCATCGGACTACGCAACTTTAAACTAATCATTCAGAAACTAATTCAAAATGTCATCAACTTGTTAACCTGCGAATCTTCTCCTGATAGCTGTGCAGCGCGCCATGTGAGCTGTTGGTTATTTAATTAAGTTCTCTTATCTCCCGATAAAGTGTGCCGGGTGCGAGTGGGGGTAGTGGGGTGGGGGGGGGGGGGGGTGAAAGGGGGGGGGAGATGGGGGTTGGGGAGGCGACGCTAACATTTTGCGATTAGATGAAAGCGCACTCTTCAAAGAGTCTGAGTCTAGGCTTGTATAGCGATCCATCATTCACGAATTTTACAAGTTGGTATCTTCTCCAATCTACCGCGAAAATGTGTCTATAAACCATGCCCCGACTCTGTCTGAAGGTTAAGCACGTCCTAATATAGTACAAGATGTGCTGGATCATTACTCGTATATTTTTGGGGTTTTAATGTTAAACTGGCCTTGCCTATTAAAGGCTTAGCATCTATTCCAATCATTTACTTCCCGATCGATTAGGATATCGGCTGTTTGTTGTTGTTCTTCTAATCTCTGAGATAGATTCAGTTATTGTATGTACAGTGAAACCTCTCTAACCGACCACCTCCACAGATCGACCACTCTCCTATATCAATCGCTTCATTTGATCAGCCATACTATATGACTATACCATTGTAACGAGAAAGAAAAACTCCATAAACTTACCACCTCCCAAAATGGACCATTTAAAGTCGGCCCCATGGGCGGTCAAATTAAAGAGATTTTACTGTATTCTGATTATTTAATAAGGAATTAGAAGAATGAAAAATAGCAACTTTTGCTAAGTTGCGATTTGTGTTATTTCTGTTAAAAATGTGCTATGATATTGATTTTCTTCAGCTATTATTTAAATACCACAAAATCCAAAGACTTTGAAATATTCAACCATGTCTCTGTACTGAGTGGGCTTTGATTTCTGCAAAAACTCGGGAAAGTCTCTCATTATCAGAGAATCACTGAAAAAAGCCGGAAGTCAGGTTTCATCCAGTACTCCCCAAGAAGTATCCTAATTCCTCTGATCAATCACAACAGACTCTTTGGATAACGGCCCGTTGACAGTGCCATTGTGAACGTGTTATCACTCTCTCTTCGCCACGGATTTGAGCTATTTTGTCCCCAACCCCCAACCCCCCGCCCCCAGGACAACTTTCATCCCGTCCTGATATGACCTCAGCTGTTTCCAGGACGTAACACTCCAACAACCAAGCTACATCATTAATGTGCCATTTGATTGGTCGACAGCTTGAACAGAGTTGGGTTTGACGCTGCCGCACCTGAGAATGCCAATTTTAATTGAGAGGGGTCCACAGCGACGAAAGGATAAAAAACGGCTGACCACTGGGTCATATTGAGCATACCCTTGCAGGATGAGTTTCCCATTCAGTAAGTAGTGATATTGTGTGATTTAAACAGAAATCAATGTCGATAAATTAAAAATATACTTCAACCAATTTAATCTGTGCAAAAGAAACATATATATGTGTAACAATGTCTGAACAAGAAAGTACTAAAAAAGTAATGGGATCTTTCCATAATTTGAGCCAATCAGAGCTGTTCTTTTCAATTGCAAATGGCCGCCCCTTATGGGGGCCGCCATTTGCAATAAAAAAAGAACACACCACATGATTATGATGATTGAAATAAATATCATTTTATGGTTATAACAAAGTTAATGTTTATTATCAAGTATTTCTCTTCTATAATCTATCAATAATGCGGAAAACTAATCTACTTCACTGAGTTCTCGTGAAGACGAGAATAGGAAAGTCTATTTCTGGCAAGTTCAAACAGGCTCAAACGAGTTCAACCATGGCTAGTTGGGTCGCACCATGGCTGGTTGGGTCGCTCCGTATAGTGCTGAATATGCTTATGGTTTAATTAGGAAACGCAGCGCTTAGAGCAGAATAGGCTTGGAACACCTGGAGAACAACAGATGCATGACGGGCATGCTTGAAGAGAATTAATGGGTTTTGGAGAGCAGCTCCTTGTTCAGCGGTATGAAGGCGCAACCAGTGTGTGTTACTAACTACTTCAGCAGGTTTTTAGTGGCTGGTTGATTGTTGGAGTTAGATTGTTTTACATCCTAGCAACATCTAAGGTCATATCAGGACGGCTACTGACTTGTGCCAGTGCACACTCATGGCGACTTCATAGTGCTGCCTGACTGGGCGACCAGGCTACCAGCTCCATGACCTGATATCCCACTCATTGACATTATCCTGACACTGAGCCTACCAGTACTTGCCCTAGCCTAATAATGGTGAGCACCAGGCTAGGAAGCGACAAATATCAATTTTTAAGTCATTGGTTTTACTCGACCAGGGTTCGAACCATGGATCCCATGATCTACCAAAACGTTTTTTTTTTTTAGTCAGCTATTCAAGGGAAAGGTGTTTTCTAATCTTTATGCCTTTACGCAACAGTGCCATTTTCAATCATGTTATATTTGTAAACTGGTGGAATGCATTGCGAATGGTATTCGGCTTTCGGCTGCCATAACCGTTCGGTGAACTAATCGGTGAATTGTTAGTGTGACAGCGGTAATCTGGATGGGGCGAGTGTTAACTGCATTGACCGAATTATCAGGTGCTCATACTAGTCATAGCGTAAGCAGCAACTGGTGGGGGTGGGGGGGGGGGGAGTAGGTGTAGTCTGTGTGAGAGGAGGTGAGGGTTTATTTATATGTAGTGCAAATAAACTAGCCTCAGACACATACTTACGCTACATAGGCCCTATATATACTATACATATGCTATATATGTGATCTATAAGCATTATGCGAGTATAGAGGCGAGGAAGAGAGTTATTATTGAACTATTATATTGCTATTCGTTATACCCATTTGGTGCGGAGTACCCCCTCCCACGTGACCAGTGGCGCCGCCAACGCCACGGTTCCTAACTATGGGCACTCAACACTGTCAGTCTCACCTGAGAATTTATATATATTGTACATACTTCATATATATTTGATATACTATATATGTTATGTATATGTTAAGGGTACAATGTGTACACAGTTATATATTTATCGAGACGAGGATTACAGTACTACCAATAGATAGCTCAGGCGGTAGCGTGTCCACATGTGAAGGTGTCGGTCATCCTATCGATCCTGCTCAGTAAACCAATTTACAGTTTGGGCTCTTTTCTGTTCCAACCAGTGGTCCACAACTGGTTCACAACTGGTTCATCAAAGGCTGTGGTATGTACTCTCCGGTCTGTGGGAAAGTGCATATAAAAGACCCCTTGCTGCTTATCGTAAAGAGTAGCCTATATAGCGGTAGCAGGTTTCCTTCAAAGAAATATGGCAGAATGACCATATGTTTGACGTCCAATAGCTGATGATATGAAAATCAATGTGCTCTAGAGGTGTCAATAAATAAAACAAGCTTTCCTTTTCCAATATGTCTCCTATAGCCCCAATAGGTGATCTTTACTTCTTGTGCCGGGGGGAGGGGGGGGGGGGTTGTTAAACAAACAAATACAGATTCAATATAGCTCACTAAATAGACCATGCTTCACTCAAAAGCCTGATATCACCTGAGATTTTGCTAGGACTTAAAACCCAAACAAGCAAAGGCAGATAATATTTGTCCCGACATTTTCAGGATTACTACGATGCACACATTTCGCCGAAACTAATAAAAAAATAAAATACCATTTATTAGCAGCTCAATATTGAATCAAAACCATAAACTTTTAGATGAATCCGTAAAGAAGCGGTTTTCCTTTTTGTTTTGTAGTTGTGTGTTTTATTGGGTGTTTGTGTTGCTTTCTTTATGTGTGTGCGATGCATGTAGGGGTGGTTATCTAAACAGCTGTCCTGAGGAAGACAGGCGCGGTGATAAGGAGGGGAGGCGATGGTAGGGGCAAGGAATGGGAGGGGTTAGGTAGGTGAAGAGGTAGGGGAAGGGGGCGGGGTCGTCTATCTGAAGGGACAGGTGGGCCGCCCACCTGAGCACGCCTCATACTCCCAGGTCAAAGGTTAACCGTATAGGTGAGGTCATGAATCGGCGACCCACTATATCGACCACTAGCTTAAACGAGGGTTTGCAGGTTTTTTTTCTTGAAGGTGTATTATAGTATGCTGCTTATCATGGATAAGCCTGAATAGACTTATTTTCACCATTAGACAGTTTATCGATAGAAAGCCCGAGCCTACACTTTTACCGACCAAAGGGATTCTTAACCTCCCACTCCACATAGACCTGGTGTGAGAGCAACCAGCCTTTGATGATGCTGTAGTTTATACACAGCGGTGGAAATCCAAATTGGCAGAGGTGGGAAGGCACGGGGAATCGAAGCACCAACCTTCAGATTCGGACTCCGACCTAGAAAAAAGTCAGACACTAACCAATCTGCCACAGAGAACAAACACCACACCATATATTGTGTAAAAGTAATAATTAAACGAAAATCGACAGAATACAACTGAAGTCAAACACTTCTCACCGTGAATATGGCTGGTGTTGCTGACATGGCGTAAAACAACCACCAATCAATCAATCAATCAATAAAGAAACTAGACTTCATTGCCACAAAAACTCACTAATAACCTATAGGCAGATATTAGTGGAGAAGGATTTTGCAGGTATTGTGATCAACAACAAAAAATCACCTGCTGGCGAAGGATAAATATGAGACGGGCAGTGGGAAGACAACCGTTAATGGCTACACTGTTCCTGCAATTTCTATTGTCAACATAATAGTACATGATTGTGGAATAATGTGTAGAAATTGTGAATAAAAAATGTCTTAAAATGTCTTAAATAGGAAATAAATGAAGGGAAAATGTTGCGGTTACAAACAAATAATATGAATAGTTTACTAATTTTATTTTCGTGCTGATACTGCATCCTGATGTGGCAGGGAAGTTGGATTCCTGTTGTAATCAATTGATGTTCACTAAAACTAAAAGGGTTTTCTGCTTCGTATGATTGAGCGGCTTGGCAATAATATTGTTTGTTTGTTCAATTAGCGCATAATTGATTCTAATCCGAATTGATCATTTTTGGTGTGTGTTTGGATTAGCTCAAAAACACAATGTCCACATTTGTTTCTGCATCTGTGCTGACACCACCAAACACCCCAAACCAACCACCCACCACCAACCACCCACCAAACACCCACCAAACACCCCAAACCAACCACCCACCACCCACCACCAACCACCAATCACCACCCACCACCAACCACCAATCACCACCCACCAACTACCAATCACCAACCACAAAAAAACACCCCACTACATCAACTAGGTTACCTTTTCAAAATGCTTTGTTTGAATTTTACGTCATAGCAATATTAAATGTCATATCAGGGCGGGTATCGACTTGTGACAGTGCATACTGGTGTCAACTTTATAGTGCTGCCCTAATTAATGGAAGACAAGGATGCCAGCAACATGACCTGCTATTCCACTCATTCACATTATCCCAATGCTGAGCAAACCAGTCCTTGCCCCATCCTAGTATAAGTAGTAATGCTGAACGCCAGGTTAGGTACCACTAAGTATCAATTTTGAAAGTCATTGCTTTGACTAGATCGGGATTTGAACCCATGACCTCCAGCACGGGAAGCCAGCCAGTGCTCTGAGCGATTCGGCCATCCCGTCTGGTTTTCAAAATGGAGGCATCAGAAATCAGCTTAACTTTAGACCTTTGCTTCTAAGTTCTGTATCTCGAACGGTGACTTTTTGCGAGTGCAGATTTTGAGGCACATGCGAACAGTAACTTTTCGACAGTCTGTTCCGTGCATTGACTGCTGGGTTGGTAGACCCTATTCACCTGGGTAGTGGTATGTGTCGGGTTTGTCAATACACCCAGTTGGCAGCAAAACAATGGCGTTATTCATCCTATTTTCAAGACCAGATGGGATGGTCGAATGAGTTGAGTGTCCATCTCCTGTTTTGGTAGACCATGGTTCGAACCCTGGTCGAATCAAGCCAATGACTCATGAATTGATGCTTGTTGCTTCCTAGTCAGGTGCTCGCCATTTATTAGGATAGAGCAAGGACTGGTTGGCTCAGTGTCAGGATAATATGACCGAGTGGGATATCATGTCATGGTGTTGGTGGCTGGTCTCCCAGTGGGGAAGCACTATCAAGTCACCATGAGTGTGCAGTCACAAGCTGGTGCCTGTCCTGATATGTTGCGAGGACATAAAACTCCAACAACCAATCTATATCTCGAAAGGTGACTTTTGCAAGCAGGGATTCTGAGGCACATGCAAACAGTAATTTTTCGACAGTTTGTTCCGGGCGGTGACTTGCTGGGTTGGTAGACCCTATTCACCTGGGATGGGTTATGTGTCGGGTTAGTCACTATACCCAGCGTTATTCATCATATATTCCCCGCCCGCAGCAGCAATGCTCATACCAATGCTCATACCAATGTCAGACATGAGTAAGTGTGATGTTTTACACACGTTGGAAAGCCGTCCTGATAGCACCTTAGATGTTGCTAGGACGTAAAACAACAACAAACACATTGGAAAGCATCTGAGGTCATGTCAAGATGGACTGCCCGCGTTCTCACACTGTGTACTCGTGGCGGCTTTATGGTGCTGCCTCACTGCGGTGTAGTGCAGCCGCCTCTACGATGCACTATTCCACTCGGTCAGATTTCCCTGAAAATCAGCAGGGTGTTCTATAATAGCTAATATAACACACGTATGTATAGGTTCAAATCTCGATAAGTATTTTGCATTTGAAAATTTCATACTTTTTCGGACTATGAAACTTAAATCATATTTTGATGGATAAAGCATTAGAAGGAAATAATATTAAATCAATTTAACAGAAGCTGTTATTGCTGAAGCTTCTGGTGTCCGAATTGTTAAGTGCGTCCCAACATTAAAGCTGCATAGTCCGATAGAATATTAAATTTTCAAAACCAAGACAATTATCTAAATTTGATCCTACATATCTATCTTGGACACTGATGCACTTATTAAGAATTTGTTGTCACACAGGAGGGGATATACAGAGTCAATTTAATAGAACCTGTTACTGCTGAAGCCTATGGTGCCAGAGTTTTGGCGTGCTTGCCAAAACTAATTTGACATGTTTCCACTTCAAATATCTCAAAAGTTAGCCATTTAAAATAAAAGTTACTTCAAACTAAAGTAAGGTATATTATAACAAGCAATTTAATATATTTATCTCAGAAAAATTACAGAAAATCAAACCCATCGGACTAGGCAACTTTAAGTGTGAACGTTTTCACTTTAAAATTTTTTTTTTTTTTTAATTATCCAATCACAATGTATAAATGTATTTCAAACTAAAATAAGATACATTATAAAAATCAACCTGATACATCCATTTACAGAAATGGCAGAAACTTGAAACCATGTGACTATGCAACTTTAAGAATAATCAAAAGAGACGATCCTGGGTGATACATGAGGAGAAATAACTAACCCTGTTTTCTCTCTCCTTCATCGCAATATTTTAATTAGTAAATCCAGGTTTTAAGAATAATACAAATTGATGGAGATTCAATGGTTTATTTCTCCTTCGAGTTTGACATTGGAACTGAGATTAACTTAGCAATTTCTCAATGGCTGAATCAATCGGGTTCTAGTAAGGAATGGCATTCCGTGTACCCATCCTGATATGACCTTAGATGTTGCTAGGACGTAAGACAACAACAAATAAACATCATTCCGTGTAATCTCCATTTGGAATTTGCCGTTTTCCCCTGGAAACTTGTGAAGTGAGAGATAACGCATAACAATCCATTACGTATTTCACCAGCAGACAACGTGGGTGGGTTGTTTGTGTTTTTGTGTTTCATGTCCCGGTAGCAAAAAGTAAAGTAACATCAGCACGGGTACCAAATTGTGAGAGTTAAGGCCCTGTCACATTACGACGTATCTCACAAGCATGCAGCCAACGCGTAAAATTACTTTTTTTTACGTCGAGAAGCGCAGGGGGCCAAAGTTAGACGAATGTATACCGTATACATAGCCAATGCATGGCTAACATGCTTCCAGGGGGGGAAACGCTTGAATTACACTCACGGTGCGTTCACAGAATGCCATTGAACGTTATATAGTTATTCGATCACCAGAATATGTCAAGACACCCTGGAGAAATGCTAAATCTACATTAGATGTATGTTATAATACGTTATCCATACGTTGTCAGTACGTGGACTGTACATTCCCACTGCCTTTAATGTAGGTCAACATAGTGCAATGTAGTGAACGACGTTTGGCTAACGTACATCTAATGTACATCAACATATGCCTAACGTATACATAACATACATCTGATGTTAAATCCACATGTTGTCATACGTCGAAAGTTTTGTGCATGCACAAAAGTTTGCTGACGTGCGACGCCGTATCTCGACGAATGACGACATACATTGACGTATACCAATGAGCGCCTAATGCACGCAGAACAACATATCCCGACATAGCTGGCAAAAATCACATATGTTGGCATACATTGGCGCGATGCGTCGTAATATGACAGCCCCTTTACAAACAAATTAATGGTAGGATATAAGTTAGGTGGGGTGGGGTAGGTATGCATATTTGGATGTTATCTTGATATACAGAAGCCCAATCCATAGTTATATAACCAAGAATGATTATTCAGAGTGCCAGTCTAGCTATATATGTTTGATATATGTTTTATATATAGTTTCTGGATAGACAGGAATAAACTCAGTCAATTTAATAGAACCCGTTTCTGCTGAAGCCTGTGGCAAACGGCATTTTGATGTATATATATATACATGCATGCCAACATTAATTTGGCATGAGCAAATCTCCAAAGTTAGCTAATTATAATTCATTATTTTAAACTAAAGTAAGATATAGATCTATTCTAGCGATCTAGTAATAGAGAGCAAACTATACTCCATTGATTACTAATTAAATTAGATTTTAAGTTTTAATTGTTGTTTTACCATTCTCTTAGTCTTACCAAACCATTGTTACATGTTGTATGCGTCATACATGCGATAAGATGTTATGACACCGGCAACAATGAGGCGGCAGTGACTGAGTGAGTGTCCTCTCCTGTCCTCGTTATGGTGGCCGCGCTGGTTGAGTCGCAAACTAACGAGACTTGCGCAGCGATCTGCGCATTTCCCGAGGGGCACTTCCGGCCATAGAATACTGCGTACGTCATCATGGAGAGAACAAGCTTCAGTCACCGACATGAATTTACTTCGGAAATGATTCATATTTATGTTATTGTTGTTGACGATGATGATGTTGAATAATGTGCTACTTTGTGAACGTAAAAGATTTTGATTACACTCTATCAATCTGTAAGCCCATCATTTCTAAGTAAGTTATCTATCGTAGCTCGGTGGACGGCTCTGAACGTTGTCTGCTGATAGTGGTGTTGTCTTGGATCGTTTGAAATCTGAAATGGGCCATTTCGCAGACGGTGGTGAGAACACTTTGAACATTAAATAAACCCCGGTTCTGAGGTGTTTCATGCTGCAGAATGTATGCGTTTTCCCAATGCCTATTCAGTGACCTCATGACCTTACCGATTGCACAGTAGACTTCATTATATTTCCTATGTTTGGGTGAGTGAGGTGTAATTATGTTAGTTTATGATTGCAGTGGGTTGGGTATGTGATGGAAAAGGATTTATGCGAATATAAATAAAGGAAGGCGTCTACAGACCAGACGTGGCGGCCATATCAGTAAGACATAAGCCGTGTTCACACGGGCAATGTAAATCGATTCGTAGAAAGCGACTTGCCTAGTTCGCCTCACATTTCTCGTGTGAACGGGCGTCTGATGCGGATTAGGGCTGAATCGATTCACGTGATGCAGATCCTGTAAACCACCCAGCGAGGTAGTTTACGTGAATCGATTTCTGTGGTGCGGATAATTTTGCCCGTGTGGACGCACTGATGCGGATTAAGGAAGTGACATGCATGCGCTGTCGAGACCTTAGTTTGTTGACTTTCCGGTCGATCAAAAGCGCATATTATATAATTTAGTCTATGAAGCCGCTAGCTGGGCAAAGATATTTTTTTCATCATTTATTTTAATGTTTTCACTGCCCAGCAGAAGTTTTGACCGTTCCAAACCAGTATGATTCAGTACATACATATCTAGGTCGAACCCACACTCTCTAGGGCCGACATCGACAAACCCAAACTGGCGCTGGTTAGTACCGACTTGCTCATGCGCAGATTTTGATTTCCGGCCCAAGAACTGCCCGCTAATTCGACTCACCTGATTCGATTTGTCTAATTCGCTTCACATTTTGCCCGTGTGAACACGGCTTAAGAGTGCTGGCCTCCCATTCCAAAACCCGGCCGAGTCAAACGAATGACTTATAAAATGTGTCCTTGTCGCTTCCTAGCCTGGCACTTGGCATTAATAGAATAGGGCAAAGACTGGTTAGCTCAGTATCACTATAAAGTGACCTTAAGTGGGATATCGGGTCAAGGTGCTTTCAGCCAGGTCTCTCAATGCGGCAGCACTATAAAGCCACCACGAGTACACATTGCCACAAGTCGGTACCAATCCTGATATGAGCTGCAAGGATGTAAAACCCCTATACATCTTTTTTATTTCAGGGGGAAAAAAATCATAATCTACATCCTTCTTCCTTTTCCTTCATCAAACTGAACCGGTGGCGCCACCAACCACAGTGCGTCCACTTCACTAACCACTCCAAACCCCACACACTCAGTCCCTATAACGTAGTAACAGTATCCGATTCGGTTAATAGGCGGATTCACTTCGGTCCCGACTAATATTCACATTTTATTTGGAATTTGGACAACAGCTGCACTAAAGCCTACCAACACTGCAAACCTCACCCTGTCACCGCCGACAACTGTCGTTAACGTCGGCTGGCCTCAACGGCGGTTTGCGGCCACTGTCACTCCTTCCCGTGAGCCCTTGCGGTAACCCACACAGCCTCGTTTTGGCGCTAATGGCGCGGCCAGGCTACGCGAAGCAGGTATAAGAACAATGTGCGCCTCCTCAGATTTCGCCCCTTTCCGTCCTTCCCGTCCTTCCGGTGGAAGGGGGCTACATCAGCGTCTCAAGTCTGATTAATCACGTGGTGCCCGGGGGACCAATGGGATCGCTCTGTTCTGTGTACACGATAGGACACCTGGGAGCGCTGGTTGCCGGAGAGCGCCACTGGCAACCAGCGAACCCTTTCTGACGTCATTAGGGCGGGGGTAAAGGCTGTGTTCGCTGATAAAATGGGAGGATGTGAGTTGTTGCTAAGGTTACACATTCGACGTGACGTTGTATGGCGTATTTTCTCCTGTCCTAGCCACGCCACCTGAGTGCTATTAACTCTAACGAAAGAAGAGTTTTTATCGAAGCTTCCCGACTGCACAAGTTGGGATTAAATCCGCGTAAGCAACAGATGGGACCTGTCAGAACTTTATATTATTTCAGTAGGCAGAATCATGACCAACAAAAATACACTGGATGTGAAGATAACCTTCGCTTCGCGAAAGTAATTTGGCGTCCCTTTACCAGTGTATAATAACAATAATGATAATGACAATAATGACAATGATGACAATAATGACAATAATGACAATGACAATAATGACAATGATGACAATGATGACAATAATCACAATAATCACAATAATCACAATAATGACAATAATGACAATAATGACAATAATGACAATAATGACAATAATGACAACAATGACAACAATGACAACAATGACAATAATGACAATAAGGATAATGCCAATATTGACAATAATGACAATGATGACAATGATGACAATAATGACAATAATTATAATAATTATAATAATTATAATGGTAATAACAATGACAATAATGACAATAACAACAATAATCACAGTAATAGTAATATTAATAACAATAGTTATCCAAACATCTATCAGGGATGAAAGATCGCCGCAGTTTGGCGGATTTCCGAGATTTTTCATTTTTTACCGATTAACATTAAACAAAAATTCCAAAAATTGGGATGTGTATGACAACAATTGGGTCATTTAAATCCCATTTGTATATGGCCTTAAATATAGTTAGAACATGCAGCCCCAACAAGAAAGTGCTATGCAGTCACAACAAGGCTAGTTGAAACCTGACTTCCAGCATTTTCCAGTTTCGCGGAAATTCGTCGTCTGTGTAATAATCTCCGCTTAATTTCCGCTTTTTTTTTGCTGGTGGTCACTTTCATCCCTGATCTATGTAATTAATAAGTCATGATAAAGGCTGTCGAGTTGGGGCCGTGCACAGTTATATAGACAGCCGTCATAGAAGTAATCATACACAAATCACTTGTCTATGGGACATATCTGGTGTGATTTGTTTTGTACTTATCCGCCAGAATTTTCTCTTTTTGTCAGCTGTAATCTTAATATAGACGGCATGGCCAAATGAGTTAGAGCGTCCGTCTCCCGTGTGGTAGATCGTGGGTTCGAATCCTGGTCGAGTCAAACCAATGACTTAAAAACTGATACTTGTTGCTTCCTAGCCATGCGCTCGGCATTATTAGGATAGGGCAAGGAGCAGTGGAATAAGGAAGACCAATCACCTGCAACTGAAATTTCCCCTGCTTAAACAACTAATGTACCAACAAAACAAAAAACAAAAAATATATCTCACATAATATTTCTCGCATAATTCGTTATATATCATATAGATATATGTACAGGAAAACCTCTCTAACCGACCACCTCCACTTATCAACCACTCCCCTATATATATAGCTTTATTTGGGTCCCAGCATTACTATCGTAACAATATTGTAAATCCCGTTCTGATATGACCTTGGATGTTGCTAGGACGTAAAACACCAACAAACAAACAAACAAACCCTAAACCGACCACCTCCCTAATTGGATCACTTATTGTCGTTTCCAAGGTCGGTCGATTTAGAGAGGTTTAACTATATATATAATCCATATATATAGTTATTTATATATATATATATATATATATATATATATATATACACCAGTAATAGAAATAAGCACAAATTTCACTTGTCCGACGGAAAATCTCAAGCCATATTCTACTTGTCTGCTGCTACTCTCAGTCTCACTTGTCTCGGACAAGTGTTATTTCGAAAGCTGTCAGGTTATGAAAAGCCCTACTTCATGAAACAGCCATGATATGAAACACGGTGCTTAGCGTTCAGTCTGTCTGCTCTTGGTGCAGTCAGTCAGGTAGATAACCGAGGTTCTTCCCTAATGGCCCTACAGCTGACTGCCGGAGAGACAAGGGGCCTGCGATGTTTGCACAATTAGAGGGGACAATGGACGTGAATGGGCCCCAGAAGGGCAATGTTAGTCTTTGCCGTCAGCAATGCGGGGTGGGTTGGTGAAGCAGGGGAGTGGGGCGATGGGGTGGTCTCCTGCTTCAGTCTCTGTCTATCTCAGACCGGTGTGGCGGTTTCAGCCGTGTCCCGTACTCAGCCGTGTACCTATACTCAAACTCAAAGCATTGTCAATGGTCTTAAGTAACTAACCTTATAAATTTAATATAATGTTTTTGGTAAAGATGTTTTCTATATGTGTACCAAGCGATTTGTTAATAGGTGGTGTGCTTTTAGAGATATTTCACTTTTCCTGGATTTTCTGTATGAAGATTGCTCACCACCATTGACAATGCCTTGAGTTTGACGGTACGCGCAGTGCAAAACATTAGTTTTATTCAAAATTAATAGAAATCAAGAACCCTAACCTTATAAATTTAATATAATCTTTTTGGTGAAGATAAGATGTTTTCTATATGTGTACCAAGCGATTTGTTAATAGGTGGTGTGCTTTTAGAGATATTTCAGTTGTTCTGTATTTTCTGTATGAAAATTACTCACGACCATTGACAATGCCTTGAGTTTGAGTATAGGAACACGGCTGAGCACGGGACACGGCTGAAACCGCCACACCGGGCATGGTGGCCGAATCGGTAGAGCGCGGGCCTCACATGCGGGAGATCGGGAGTTCGGTTCCCGGTCGAGTCAAACCATTGGCAATGACTTATAAAAATAAAATTGATACTTGTCACTTCCTAGCCTGGTGCTCTGCATTAATAGGATAGGGCAAAGACTGGTGAGCTCAGTGTCAGGATAATTGAACAAACGCGATACAGTGGTATATAGTGGCATTTATTCTTTCTATTTTAGCTTGTTACATTTAGATTCAAGATGTTGATGATAATATAGTTCGAGGATTTCAGGCACTTAACCCCATCGATCTATGTCATTAGTTGGGTGGGTGGGATGGCAAATCTACAGGAAAGGTAGCACATCCGATCGATTGAAAAGCTCGGGTCGAAGTGTCTAGACTTTGTAACTGCGTCATAGCCTTTGCTCTGAATTTACAGTAGGTGCCGCGTCAATCAGTGGCAAATGCTAGTTCACAAGAAATATATAGGTGGCGCCAATGGTCACATTTTAAATCTACTGCATAGTTTTGCTAACTGCGTAGTATGGGTTTCAAGGAATTTACCGTAGGTGGTGGGTCAGTCGACGACCATTTGGTCAGTTCAGAATTACAAATATAGGTGGCGCCAAAGTCGCTCCGAAATCTATGGGAATACACAGTCTCGCGATATCAGTTACCCATGTTGCGCACATCATGGACAATGTGACTGAGTGTGGTATCAGGTCATCGTGCCAATCGCCTGATTTCCCAGTGAGGCAGCACTAACAAATTCACAATGAGTGCACACTGCCACAAATCGGTACCCGTCCTGATATGACCTTAGATGTTGCATGGACGTAAAACTCCAACAAACAACCAACTGTCAATCTCGGCCTCTGACATCACCATGACGACGGCGCAGTGTGAGATAGTCACCTTCTGCATCCCGGTTAACGATTATTTGATCATCCTGGTTGTAATCATTATCTCCTCATCCATTGCTAACCAGATTTCGTATATAGATATGCAATTTTGTATATGCGAATCGGTAAGAGCGATGGCTTCCCGCTCAGAAAGTCGGGGGTTCTAATCCAGCCCGAGTCAAAGCAATTATTGTCACTATTTTTTGACGATATATAACGCATGGTGAATCAAATGATGATGGTGATGGTGGTGGTGATGATGATGATGATGATGACAAATAATAACTAACAGTAATATTTGTTACCATCATTAAAAGCAAATCTTAAAAGTGTCATTGCATAAATTCACTATAAAGCTAGTATAAATCCTGGCACGCTTCAAAAGTGAAAGCACAATTGGTGTCACGTGACATTCATCAAGAAGCAATGCCCTAGTTAACCCAATCCTAACAGATCGGTGCATCCAGCGCCACCAAGGTCGCCTTGTGTTATTATGGGATATTGACATTCTACACGGCCTATGATACCACTCCGTTACCCAATCAGGACGCGCGGTAACTATTCCGGGAAGTCACGTGACACGGGGTGTTGTGGGTAAGTGATAGGCAACGTGAACCTGTCGGCAATAACGAGGATAATGCGAATTGACAGAAGGATTGACACTTCTCCATGCTGTTTTATTAATTCAATACCTGTGCCGGACGATAACTGACATGGACAAGGGTCAAGATGAATGACCTCAGGTGACCTTGACCTCTGTGATATCTCCATTAGGTGCGAGGTCATATCCAAAGGGAGAGTGCGCGTGTGCGATTTTTGTCTTAACACCTGTGCCCTATCTCTGTTGGGATATTTCTGAATCATGTTGTGAATATTAGAAAATAATAACTCGTTGGCTCAGTGCTGTGATAATATGACTGAGTGGGATATTATGTCATTATTGATCTGGTGGCACGTTATCCCAGAGGGGAAGCGCTTTCAAGTGGTTACTTGTGCATACTGTTAAGTGTAAAAATGCTCCTACCCCCCTATCCCAAAAAAATCAAATCATTCAATCACTACTGTTTCACCAAGAGAAAATATAATATGATTATGAGAGAGAAAGAGTGAGTTATACCACGTTCCGTTGAACAGCTCTCTTGCAACTGTTATACGACTGCAACCACAGTGCTCATTACAAATAAAACTATTTGAATCATTTACAAAAAAGAATCAGCCATGGTAATTTAAATCGAGAAGCCGAATGCCAGACATATTCACAGCGACGGTCTGTGATTAGGAAGAAGTCAATAGTTATTTATAAACGAGAGCCACTAGGAGAGCCACTCCCTGCCGCCTCCTCCTCCTCCTTCTCCCTTTCCTCCTTTTCCTCCTCCTACTCCCATTCCCCCACTCTCCTACTACTTCTAATCCGACTCCAGCTCCTGCTCATTCTCCTGCTCCTGATCATTCTCCTGCTCCTGCTCCTGCTCCTGCTCCTGCTCCTGCTCCTATTGCTATTTCTCCCATCCCCTCCCCTACTACTCCTGCTCCTCCTACTCCCCCTCCTCCTCATCACCCCCCTCGTTATCCCCCATCATCATCGTCATCCTCCTCCCCCTCATACCTTCAGCATCCTCCCCCATCATCCTCCCCATCCCCCCATCATATTCCCCATCCCCATCATATTCCCCATCCTCCTCCCCATCCTCCTCCCCATCATCCTCCCTCCCCATCATATTCCGCCTGCTCCTCCTCCCCAGCCTCATCTTCCTTCTCCGGCGCCTCCTCCTCCTCCACCCTCTCCCCCCAACCTTCGTTACCAGCCACCCACTTAATGGAAAGGCTATAAGTATAAAGATCAACACGAGAGGCAACACCACGTGACCTGCTGAAATAGGACGCCTTCCCCCAAATAAGGGCATGGGAGGGGCATGATCCTAATAGACTAGTTCGTAATTCCAGCAGCGCGGTGCATTGTGGGATGTGTCAAAGCAAAACAAACCCGCACAAAGCACATGGTACATGTTAATACACTGGGTGCAGCTATGAAATGGAAACCTAGAATACCAACTCAATAAGATGTCTAATCAGCACATCTTATGCCATCTGCATTTAGATCTAGACAAATCTGGTCACTCAGACTAGTGTTAGAACTTAGAGCCATAGCCAGAGTCGGTTTTACTTATTTTATTCATATGTAGAGCTAGAAAATGAGTAGGGTTAATCAGACATTGATTATATATTTATCCGAAACAAGTGTCTGTTGACACATTTGGCATTTTAATATTTAGAACAAGAATTAATAATGGTGATGTGGATATCAGCCTTAAAGTAACTGATTGTTTTGTGTGGAATTGTATTTTCCTAGCTCAAAATGCTTAACTATGGCTAGTTTTGTCTTAAATATATTCATTGTATCATTATATTGCATGCGTGTATCCATGTTTATGCCAAATTATTATGTATTTCTATTAATTTTGACTAAAATCGAAGTTTTGCCCTACGCATATTGGCAAACTCAATGGCCGTACGAATTTGTTTTGCTCTCGACACCATTTTCAGCGCATGCGCAGTCGGAATTGCAAACTACTAGTCTATTGGCAACCTAGCGGTCCGTCCTGCGGCTGAGTGTCCAGCCA
Organism: Branchipolynoe longqiensis; assembly: GCA_030323885.1. Taxonomy (NCBI): domain Eukaryota; kingdom Metazoa; phylum Annelida; class Polychaeta; order Phyllodocida; family Polynoidae; genus Branchipolynoe; species Branchipolynoe longqiensis. The sequence continues at coordinate 23,995,177 of CM059201.1, read as the reverse complement.
TTAACGTCACGCGATGCAGTGCATCAAGTTACCATCGAGCACTACCGCTGTCTCGCCTGTCCGATGAATGACACAACAATCGATAAATGAAACTGAACTCTTAAAAAAAATATATATATACAAAATATATAGAAAAATAAGTAAATAAAAACTCCCATGGCCTTGCCCTGCCCGGGTGCGTTTTGAGCTGCGGCCGACGTCCACTGTTCCGGTCACTATATCCTGACAGCATGCAGAACGGCCCAGTCACCCGGGACAGGGTGTGTGCGCATGCCTGAATCTCCGTGGGGGAGGAGTTGAAGGGGAAGGGTGGGGGGGGGGGGGCTGTCGGGTACCGAGTCTCTGACCTATTGATGACACTAGGTCAGTCCAGGCATTTGTCGGATTCATCTGTTCATTGATTGATTGATTGATTGATTGGTTGAATGCGTTACATATACACCATCACGTCAGAGTACACTGTGTCGATATTATTATTATATCACAAGCCTTCCCAATATGGCGGGTAGCAATATGGAAACGCCAGGTCTGAGTGGACGCCGTGGCCGAGTCGGTAAGAGCCAAAAACTGCCTTCTTATGCAGAAGGTCGGCAGTTTGAAAACCCAGCCGAGTCAAACCAATATTGATCCTTGTCGCTGCCTACCCTGGCGCTTGGCATTATTACTATTAGGATAGGGCAATGAATGGGTTGTTCAGTATCAGGATAATGTGACTGAATGGGATATCTAGTTATGGCCTGGTCTTCCAGTGGGACAGCACAGGATAAAGTCATCATGAGCGCAGAATGCAACAAGTTGGTACCCATCCTGATATGGCCATAGATGTTGCTAGGACACAAACCCCAACAAACAAAACCAACACAGCGGGTGTGGCCCGATCACCAAAGTTAAGCAATGCTGGACCATGTCAGTATTTGGGTGGCGTGACTACCTGGGAATACGAGGGATGGTAGAATAATTCAATAATTAATAATTAAGAGGAATAATTCAGACAGGAGGCACCTTGGAAGTTAGATAAGTTACTGCTTTACTAAGACTATTGCGCGCATTGGATGCTGGGAGTTTTAAAGGTGAAATACAATTCTCTCCCAGAACCAACGCTGTTTAATGTCGATAACCCCCACCCCCACCACCACCACCACCTCCCATTATGAATATTTGAATGCTTTGTTATTTGATAGCTCCAGATAATCAGGGCTGAAAGATCTCTAGGTTGCCGGTGATTTCTGCGATTATTCTGCGACAAAGCCGGTAGCTGGACATATTCTTTATTCACATTGGTTAAAAATCATAGAACATTTGCTGGAATTCAGATTTCCGCCGTTGAAACAAATGTATAGTCTCCACTCCCCCTCGCACTGGTCCTTTCTTTAGCTGTACTAATCAATAATGACTACAGTGTCACTTGTCTTCCACGACTTCTTCGATTTGCAAACCCATATCATATTTAGGCACTTTTTCAATGTACAAACTACACCATGTAGATGACAGGGCACCTGCCATATCAGAACAACATCGGTCTACACGTAGAGTTGTCATTTGAAGCCAGGTACCACTGTGTACTCGAAGCGAATTCTTGTGTAAATGTGAAATACCTTTCCCGGCCCGCCTCTGACCATCTGCCATTTTGCTCTTCCGTCTCTTCCAGCTCAGTGCCGCCTGTCGCTGGGGATGCAGTCCGGGGAGATCCCCGACTCAGCCATCTCAGCCAGCTCCGCCTACGACATGGACAGTGTGGGGCCCGCCAACGCCAGGTAGGCTGCTACCTATCTTATTGTATTGTGCTATACTACAGCGCACTGTGCTATACTGTAGTATACTGGACTATACCGTATTATACTGTATTATAGTGTAATATAGTGGAATGTACTATTATAGATTATAGTGTAATGTATTATACTCCCAGGTAGGCTGCTCCCTATCCTATTGTATTGTGCTATACTACAGTGCTGTCCTAGACTGTAGTATACCGGATTATACTGTATCATAGTGTATTATACTTATTATACTATTATAATGCGCTATACTGTATTATACTGCATTATACTGTATTATTATGTAGCATTATGTCATATTATATAGTATTATGTAGTAGTACTTATTGTACTATACTGTATTATACTGTACTATGCTCTACTATACTGTACTATTCTGTACTACTAGTATACTGTAGTATATTGTAGTATACTTACTATACTGTACTATACTGTACTATACTTACTATACTGTATTATAGTTTACTGTACTATGCTCTCGGGTAGGCTGCTACCTATTTTATTGCATTGTGCTATATTACAGTATGATGTGCTATACTGTAGTATACTGTGCTATGCTGCCAGGTAGGCTGCTACCTATATTTGTTATTGTATTGTGCTATACTATAGTAGATGTGCTATACTGTGTTGCACTGTGCTGCACTGTACTGCACTGTATTGCACTGTGCTGCACTGTGCTACACTGTACTATACTGTACTGCACTGTACTATACTGTAATGCACTATACTATGCTGTACTCAACTGTACTCTACTGTACTCAACTGTAATATACTGTACTATTCTCTCCTATACTGTAATATACTGTACTATACTGTACTATACTGTAAAATAGTGCATTTCAGTGTACTGTAGTGTGCTGTAGTGTGCTATTCTATGCTGTGCTTTACTGTACTATGCTGTTCTACTGTACTATGCTATGCTATAGTCAACGGATTGTGGGATTGCAGTGACTTGACAAAGATATCCCCAATTAGACCCCCCCCCCCCCACCCCCCATAACCCTCACCCATCAACCATCACCCTTCACCCATCACCCATCACCCCCGTGTGCAATAACTAGAAGCTATCTGAACAGAATGCAACCAGTTGAGGATGGATGATGGAGGGATGAGACATGGTCATATGCAAATGGACCGTGGAATAGAGACATCTCGCGGCAGAAATTGAGATTAAGCGCGGTAACGCTTCCATGTCCTCCGCCATTCTCCGTCTACGGTATCCTTATGCGTGAACTGCCATTTGAGGCGTGGAGCATCCTGCAGTGTCCGTCTCCCGTTGGCCGCCAGGTGGCCAGGTCTGATGGGCTGGCCTTGTGTGAAGCGTGGGCCACGGGAATGGCACTCGGTGTAATTGTTATAAAGTTGAATTGTTGCCCGCTGTCGTGTCGTGGTGCCGTTAAGCGCTGACGGCATGAATGGTGGAGGTTTATGCGGTCAAGGCGACGCAAGACTACGGATCAGCTTTGTATTTTAAACCAATTATTATTGTCAGTAACTCCCCGGAGATAATTAACGGATTTACTACTACAAGTTTACAAGGAAATTGAACAACTTAAATGGAAATCACCCCAAACACGAGGGTCAGTCTCAAATAAGAAGTAGAGGATGAAGCTATCTTCAGTTCACTTCCAGTCACACAGTGTCGCGTCTTAAATAACCAGTGCTGACACCCAGCGGCCAATAAATGAACCATAGATTATCCTGACTATGTCGTCAGGGCAAACACATCCGTCCTAATATTAACTTGATGTTGCCAGGACATAAAACTCCAACAACCAACCAACCACATCATATTCCACACCACACCACATCACACCACACCAATTAATACTTGTCGCTTCCTAGGCAGGCGCTCGGCATTATTAGGATAGGGCAAGGTCTGGTGAGCTCAGTGTCAGGATAATGTGACTGAGTGGGTGCTGGCATGGTGCTGGCAGCCTGGTCTCCCAGTGGGGCAGCACTATAAAGTCGCCATGAGTGCGCACTGTCACAAGTCTGTACCAGTCCTGATATGACCTTAATTGTTGCTAGGACGCAAACACCAACAAACAAACCACATCATATTCACACCACATCACGTCACATCCCGTCACATCACGTCATATCACATCACATCACACCACATCACATCAGACCACATCACATCACACCACCACATCACACCTCATCACACCACACCACACTTCACCTACACCACCCCACCCCGCCCCACACCCACGTCCCATTCTCCTTTCTATGTGGGAGAGTCAAACAAGCTGTTCGCTTTAATATAATGCGGTGAGGTGGTTTGGATCGTGAACAGCATTGGGTCGTGGGTGGAACACATAAAAGCAGATGTTCCATGCTGGTCGGGCCTCCACGTTAGCACCCGCAGTCTCTCTCCACGAGATCCTCACCGCCCCCTCCTTCCCACGACGACCACCCACCTCCCAGAGAAAATCAAGTGAGTTCCAACAAAGTATGCGCATGCTCCGATTTCCACCACCAACCCGCCCTCTGACGGCAGTGGCGAGAACTAATGCGACAGTTGTTGTTTTGGGGGAGTTTTCAGTTGCGTTGGCACACTGAAGGATGCAAATCTGCAGCACTATATGGGCACCGCCAAAGGTGATCCCATGCAGCAGGGACTTGACTTCCGGTGGGTAATGTTTGGACAAATCACGGAGGGAGTAAAGCCCCAGTCAGACCTCACCGGATTGAGGAACCGGATAGAAACCGGACACTGACCAGTGAAATATGGCAAGGTACAGTTTATATACGGTACCCGTCTGGCATGTCCGTTCTATCTCCGGTGGTGTCCGGTACAAGTTTTGTGCATGTTCAACCGCCGGACTGACATGTGTGGTTGATGTCCGGTTTAAGTCCGTTTTGTCTGTTTCATGTCCAGTACCCATCCGTTACATCTCAGGTTTGCTTCCTGCATTGTCCGTTGATGGTGCTGCAGGAATTTGGTCTGTCCGTTTTCGGCGCGTCCGTGATCAGTCCAGTAGCTGTCCGGTTGGTGTCCGGTCCATCCGTTAGACATTCGGTTGTTGTCCGCTTATCATCCATTTATCGTCCGGTGGCTATTCGTTAATGTATATTCCTTGTCCGTTTAGTGTTCGTTTCGTACGGTACATTTTGGTACATTTTAATATATTTTTATACCGAACACCACCGGACTAGACAATTGTTTGTCCGGTGGTGTCTGGTACTCAGTGCGGTAAGGTCTGACTGGGCCTTAACAGTGTGGGCAGGTGGGCCACTGTGAGGAGGGTGGAGAGAAAACCCCAGTTCACTGAGAGCGCCTGAGCAGGTTGTTTGTTGTTGTTTTACATCGTGAAAACAGCTAAGGCAACCGACTTGCAACAGTGCACATTCATGGCGACTTTATAGTGCTGCGGTGCCACTGCACGTCACGCTCACTGCGCATGCTCAGCAGGAACGGTCTATTGTCGTGAGTAGTATGTGGAGAGAACTATTTGGAACTGGCCACATCACCGACATCCACTTAGCGCTGTGCCAGTCAGATTGTACCATTACGATTATCTCCTTAATGTGGAATTGAAATTGAACCATCTGTGGGAAAGCCACCACAGACTCATGCGGGAGGTCGGCGGGACCAAGTGGTCCTTAGCCGCTGCCGTATTGGCCACTCGTGGCTTACACATGCTTTTCTGCTCAAGGGGGAACCTCCCCCTGAATGTATTGGGTGTCAGTCCCCGCTGACACTCAAACACATTTGACTCAGTTGCGTTGATTTTTTGGCCCTACACCAACAGTTCTACACTTACACTTACACTTACACTTACACTTATCCTCTTCTGCTTAAGAAATTAGGCATCAGTGCCTGTTAGCAGCTTTGGCCTGTCTAAGTGGGACGTAGTGAAATTATAGTTTTCATGCGGCGAGCGCTGACTGTAGCGGTAAATTTCCCAGTGCTTATCGAGGCATCCTTTGAAAGAGTTTAAGCTTGGGGCATTCATTACATCAGCTGGTAATCTGGTCCAAGTGTTCCCGGCTCTTTCAGTGAGGAAATTTTGACGAACTTGCTTGTAAGTTCTAGGTTTGATGATCTTCTTATTATGCCCTCTGGTTATCAGACCGTGTGTTGGCTCGAGTACGATGTACCGGTTTTTGACTGTATAAGTTCCGCTGAGGTGTTTGTAGATCTCAATGAGGTCTCCACGGGCCCTTCTGTAGTATAGGTTTGGCAGGTTTAGTGCTCGTAGGCGGTCTTCGTCAGGCTTGGTACTAGGCGGGTTGCGCGCCTCTGTACTCTCTCGAGAAGTTCACAGTCCTTCCTGTACATTGGTGCCCATGCTGGATATCCATATTCTAGCTTGCATCTCACCAGGGATGTGTATAGCTTGGTCAGACTGACTTCATCCAGGTATGTGTAAGTACGTTTTATGAGGCCGAGTGTTCTATTGGCTTTCCCAGCCTGGGTCTCACAATGAATAGAGAAGGTCAGGCTCGGGTCTATCCAGACCCCCAAGTCTTTTTCGAGATCCGTGCTCTGCAACTCTATCTGTTCTCCTGCAGCTGTAGACATTTTATAGTTTGCCCTCTGATTGCTTCATCTGAGGTGGAGCACTTTGCATTTGTCGGGGTTGATTCTTAACTGCCATGCATCAGCCCATGCCTGTAGGTTATTCAGGTTGTCTTGCAGACTAGCTACATCAGACTCGTCTTTGATATGCGTGAATAGTTTTGTGTCATCCGCAAACATCTGCATCTACAATGCAGACAGTATGCATGACCTCTTTACTAAGGTAAAACAGGAAAACATTTTAGCCTTTTTGAGGGCAGCTGGACTGTACCACCTCATATAGTTTACTAAATAGATTCTATCAATTATTAATAAAACTTTTCTTTTTCTATGGGAATTTGTTTCCCTTGACCACAAATATATGATTGTGAGCTTTCTAATTTAATGAGGTTCTATCTATACTGGTACCGCTTTGTACTCCCGGCGTCTCTTTAGTGTTGGGGGATGCCATGCTGCTGGCACTGTGACCCAATATCTCACCCGGATTAGTAGACCATGGGATCGTGGGTTCGAACCCTGGTCGAGTCAAACCAATGACTTAAAAAATTATACTTGTCGCTTCCTAGCCAGGCACTCGGTATTTTTAGGATAGGGCAAGGACTGGTTGTCTCAGTGTCAGCATAATGTGACTGAGTGGGTTATCAGGTCATGGTGCTGGCAGCCTGGTCTCCCAGTGAGGCAGCACTATAAAAGTCGCCATGAATGCGCACTGTCACAAGTCGGTACCCATCCTGATATGACCTTAGATGTTGCTAGGACGTAAAACAAAAACCACCAAACAAACCAATATCTCACTCAATTAACAATATCCTGACGCTGTGCGATCGATCCTAGTTTTATCCTAGTACATGTAAATGCCGAGCGCCATGGAAGCTAGCGACGAGAATCCACTTGGTCTGACTGGACTTGGGATTGATCCCACGATCTGTGGGTCCGAAGCAAGTCGACCATCTTGTTTGGACTGAATGCTAATACATCAGCCAAGTCTCGAGGGGAACTTAATAGAGTAGCCGGAAATAACTGTAATAACCAGTGGAGCTATCAGGCAACCCTCCCTCTATCCCCCCACCCTCTACCCCCCACGCTCTACCCCCCACCCTCTACCCCAACCCTCTACCCCCACTCTCTACCCCCACTCTCTACCCCCACCCTCTATCCCCACCCTCTATCCCCACCCTCTACCCCCACCCTCTACCCCCCACCCTCTACCCCCACCCTCTACCCCCACCCTCAACCCCCCACCCTCTACCCCCCACCCCACTCTACCCCCAACCTCTACCCCACCCTCTACCCCCCACCCTCAACCCCCACCCTCAACCCGCCACTCAATCCCGCCACCCTCATCCCCCCACCTCTACCCCACCCTCTACCCCACCCTCTACCCCCACCCTCTACCCCCACCCTCAACCCCACCTCAACCCCCACCTCACCCCACCCCTCTACCCCCACCCTCTACCCCACCCTTACCCCACCCTTACCTCTACCCCCACCCTCAACCCCAACCATCACCCCACCACCTCAACCCGCCACCCTCAACCCGCCACCATCAACCCCCCCACCCTCAACCCCCACCCTCAACCCCCCACCCCAACCCCCCACCCCTCCCACCCTCTACCCCCACCCTCTACCCCCACCCTCTACCTCAACCCCCACCCTCACCCCACCCCAACCCCCCACCTCTACCCCACCCTCAACCCCCCACCTCTATACCACCTCTACCCCGCCACCCTCTACCCACCCTCTACCCTACCCAACCTCTACCCACCTCTACCCCCACACTCTACCCCCACCCTCTACCCCCACTCTACCCCCACCCTCTACCCCCATCCTTAACCCCACCCTCACCCCCATCTCTAACCCCCCCCTCTACCCCCACTACCCCACCCTCTACCCCCACCCTCTACCCCACCCTTATACCACACCCTCTACCCCACCCTCTACCCCTAACCCTCTACCCCTCACCCTCTAGCCCTCACCCTCTACCCCTCACCCACCCACCTTCTCCCAGGACGAAATGAACCAGCAAACTCACGACCACAACAGACCAGCGATGGCCATTAATAGTTTTGACCACTGTGGAATGGTGGGAAGACATACGTTGGGTGATCTGCGGACACTCTAATCACCCCGCCATCAAGGTCGCCTAAGGGCCCCTCCATTGGGACAAGATCATTTACTCGCGCACTCGTTCTGCATGTATAGGTCAGCTCATTCATTAATGTTGCGTAATCCAATGGCGTCGAGTTTCTGCCACATTTTAACAGATGTGGTGTTCTCTGTGGCGGAGTGGTTAGAGTGTCTGACTTTTTTCTAGGTCAGACACCTAATCTGAAGGTTTGTGGTTCGATTCCCCGTGCCCCCACCTCTCCCAATTTGGATTTCCTCCGCTGTGGATAACTTACAGCGTCATCAAAGGCCAGTTGCTCTCATACCATGTCTATGTGGTGTGGGAGGTTAAAAATCCCTTGGGTCGGAACACAAATATAAGGTGCTGCATTATTAGACCTGTAATTCTTTCATTCAAATGTAATTCAGTGAACTGAACCGAGGTTTAGCGTGAGCTCACCCCCCAACACCTTTTTGTCCCACAATGGTATTTTAGGGACCCCAACGGTCACATTATAATTTGTAGCGGGGGTTCACTGTATTCACAACTTGATTTCTTTTTCAAGTTGAAGGAGGCAACAATTTAACTTATTTTTTAATAAAAAAGTAATGTTAAGAACTGAGCCTTGAGGCCAGCTTTAAATTAAGGAATGGTGAATTGGGGAAGCATGGGTGAGCTGATAGTTTGGTTGGTTATTTGCTGGAGTTTTACATCCTGGCACCATCTAAGCTCATATCAGAATGGGTACCGACATGTAACAGTGTGCCCCGTCCTGATATGACTTTATATGTTACAAGGACGTCATTGTGCGCACTTGGGGCGATTTTATAGTGCTTCCCCACTGGGAGACCAGGCCACCAGCACCGTGACCTGATATCCCACTCAGTCAAGTTATCCTGATACTTAGCCAACCAATCATTACCCTATCCTAATAATGCCGAGCACCTGGCTAGGAAGCGACAAGTATAAATGTTTAAGTTATTGCTTTGACTCGACCAGGCTTTGAACCAGTGGGTTCGAATCCCACGATCTAGCAAAACGGGAGATGGACGCTCAACTGAGTCGCCCCCCCCCCCCCCCCGTCTGGTAGTGAGCTGATAGGTAGCGCTGCTTAGTAAAGGGAGCGCCGACCTATAGGGCCGTATTCGATTAACACGTCGGGCGACTCGAGTCACCCGAGTCATCAGAATTTCAAATCGAACACCACAAGTGGAGTCGAGAAATACACGTGCCGTGTGCAAAACGACCCGACCCCCAGTAACCCACCTCTTGGCTGGGGTTTGCTCGTAGGAACGATGACGTCACATCTGTGCTGGTACCTGTAGGATAACAGCTACAAGTACAACTCCAACATGTTGTTTTAATGCTTTTTTTTTTAATAACCCAGATTGTCAGCTTCTACAATCATAAAATACTTTAAATCCTATTTTGCTCTACTTATATCGGTTATTGAAAACAAATATTAAGTCTTAGATTAAGCCACCATTTTGTCCACCCCGAGCGTATACGTTTATTCAACCCGAGTCTGTAGGATGTGCGCATGCGCCAAAAAGTGGCTAGGGTGACCCGAGTTGATTAATCGATTACGCCCTAGTATACATACCGAGCGCAGTATCAATATACCTGAGTCAATTACTAGAGCCTCAGCTGCTCAACCCCTCCTCCCACCAGCGACTCCTTCCTGACGGTGGTGCAGGACAGCTGAAGGCTAACCAATTAGTGGTACTCTTCTCTTCTGGTAGTTTGTTCTATTTTTGTTTGTTTGGTGCGCTGGCGACCACCTGCCAATAGTCGGTAAGGCGATTAAAAAACAAGAAGTAACAAAATAAATCGAGCATTGACTGACAGGGATGTTCAGTCATCCCTCGGGAGAAATGCCGCATAATTAAAAGAACCAGGAACAAAACGGAATCAAATATTAATTGATGGAGTGATATTTAGTCCTCCTTCGGATTAAGTGCAGCGGAAGGCTTTGTTCAACTTTACTCTATGCACACGACTTCCAATTATCGCCCTTCTTGTTTCTGGGTTGGTAGGAGTAATTCTGTCACTAGAGTAGTGTATGTGTGTATATGTTTTTATGTTTTTAATAGAACTATGTATGTGAATTTGTATATTTTTCTGTGAATGTATGTGCGTGATTTGTACGTGTAAATGTCTATATGATGTATGCATATGCATGTATGTATGTTCATATCTATGTATGTATGCATGTATGATGTATGCATGTATGTATATGGGTCACTCTCCTGAAAACTGGTTAGCATGGGAGGGATTTTAAAACATCAATAAAAAAAACTTCCTACTTATTGTTTTCTTTATACTTTTCATATTCATGTTCAGATTTGATGTAAGAAATAAGGGAAATAAAATAAACTGTGTGCAACTTTGGTCCTCTTAGTTATGAAGTGTTTTTGTAAAAAAAAAAAAACATTTTACAGTCAGCCATTTGTAACATGACATATCGGACATGGTTGAATCCTTAGTTATCACCTTTTGAGACGGGCTCATTTTATGCATACATACATACATACATGTATGACACATGCAAACATGCATGCAGACACATATGTATGTATGCATGTATTCATATATATGTGTGTATGTATATATGCACACACACATACACATATGATACATGCAGACATACATGCATACACGTGTATGTTTGCATGTATGTATGTATGTATGCATACACATATGCATGCATGTACGCATACATCTATATATGTCGGCTACACTTGACTTCCTTCACCAGGCACTCTAACGCAGGCTACAGTTTGCTTCCTGCAGGGGGCACTCTAATGCAGGCTACAGTTTGCTTCCAGGCAGGGGGCGCTCTAACGCAGGCTACAGTTTGCTTCCAAGCAGGGAGCGCTCTAACGCAGGCTACAGTTTGCGTCCAAGCAGGGATCGCTCTAACGCAGGCTACAGTTTGCTTCCAGGCATGGAGCGCTCTAAAACAGGCTACAGTTTGCTTCCTGCAGGGGGCGCTCTAACGCAGGCTACAGTTTGCTTCCAGGCAGGGAGCGCCCTTACACAGGCTACAGTTTGCTTCCTGCAGGGGGCGCTCTAACACAGGCTACAGTTTGCTTCCAGGCAGGGGGTGCTCTAATGCAGGCTACAGTTGACTTCCTGCAGGGGGCGCTCTAACGCAGGCTACAGTTTGCTTCCTGCAGGGGCGCTCTAAATCTAACGCAGCCCACCCACTAACCGCCTTGTCGTTTTGCACACCCAGAATCCGGACGGAGATTAACGGCGGAGCTTGGTGCCCGAAGCAGCAGGTGTCCAAGGACGTTTACGAGTGGCTTCAGATTGACCTTCTGGAGCTCAAGGTCATCTCGCTCATCGAGACTCAGGGTCGGTTCGGAAATGGACAGGTAGGTGAAGCACGCCACTTGACATGGACAATAAAAACGAGGTTGAGGGGGGGGGTGGGGGGGGGGGACATATAATGGCGCTGGGGTTTGTTAGTGTGTTTGTTCGGTTGGGGTTTGACGTCCTAGCAACATCTCATGATTTCTTTGTGATAACGATTGGTTGATCTGATATGGGAGGACTGCATAATTTGAAAACACCAATTGTGTGATCACTGAAGTTTGTTTGTTTTGTTGGTGTTGTTTTACGTCCTATCAACATTTGAGGTCATATCAGGATGGGTTCCAACTTGTGACAGTGCACACTCATGATGACTTTATTATGCTGCCCTACTTGGAGACCAGACCACCAGCACCATGACCTGATAGCCCACTGTCACATTATCCTGACACTGAGCTAACCAGTCCTTACCCTATCCTAATAATACCGAGCACCCGGCTAGGATTAGTAGGAAGCGACAAGTATCAATTTGTTAAACATTGGTTTGACTCGACCAAGGTTCGAAACCACAAACCCGTGTGTTCGGATCCCCTGATCACCGAAGTTAAACAATGGTTCAGTCTAGTCAGTACCTGGGTCAGCGATCGTATGAGAATAGTGGATATCATAAAGATCCTGATGCATGCTTACCAAATTAGTATAGTGTCATTAAGTAATGGCAAAGAAAACTTCGGACCTATTTAAATAGAATCGCCGTATATGGTGGGTTATGATTAAAAGTTGCATAGTCCGAGGGTTTTGAATTTTTGTATTTTTTCTGAGATGATTTTTCTGAGATCGACTAATAGTACCTATTTTACATTAATTCAAAGTTATTTTAATTTTAAATGGTAAACTTTTTTAGATATTTTGAGTGTAAACATGGAAAATTAGTTTTGGCAAGCTTGCCAAAACTCTTGACACCATAGACTTCTGCAGTAACAGGTTCTGTTAAATTGACCCAGTAACAAATCCTTAATAAGTGCATCCGTATCTAAGTTAGATATGTAAAATCAAATCTAGATAATTGATTTGGTTTAGAAAATTTGATATTTCATCAGACTATGCAGCTTTAAGTAGTAGTGCAAGAGAGCATTATGCTGGACTACTAAAGCTATACCCCCATCCTGATATGACCTTAACTGTTCCCAAGATGTAACACCCCATAAAACTAACTAAATATACACAGTGTGAAGCTCTGTTTGGAGATGATAATAGAGGAACTAAGAGGAGTGTGAATAGTAACTGAATAAACATGCATGGCATGGTACTTTGTATACGAGTTGTTTGTTCATATTCACATAATGCATTATTTTACCTCGGTAAACAGCCTCAGGCTAGCCTCAGGCTAGGGAGAGGTAAGCACGTCCGGTACCAGCAATTAGCATATACAACTCACGACTGGATAACGTGTCGTTGGGTTGCTCCGGCAAAATTAGTCTACATACAAGCAAATACGCAGTAAGTATAATAAAAACTGTGGTTAGCTTAATTATGATGCATTAGAGCATCAATATGGAAAGTTTAGACTTTCGTTGGTCCAATTTGGACGAGTTATTTGGTTATAAACAACCAAGGATAGAACACTCGAGTGGGTTTCGCGAAGGAACCAAACCGGTCATTAGCGGTTATGTCAACACCCGGGTCACCGTGTGACTATGGGTAGAGATGTGGGTTTCGCCCTATCTCATGTGGAAATTCTCTCGTACTCTAATAGAGAGTAATGTTGGAGATGCTCCTGGGTTTCTTTTATAGACTCCCCTAGACAAAACTTTTTCAGGCGTTTCTCCGAGTTTCGTAGCATTTTCTCCAACTTGTTGACGTAGTAGTCACAGGTGGGAGAAGTGTGCGGAACAGAGGGATGGGCGGGCCGATACACTGGTCCCGACCCCGCGTAAGGTTTGGGCTTGACCCACAACCCACGCACAAATTTAGCTTATTACGCCTGTGTTATAACGGTATAAACACGTTCTTTAACACCAATAGATGTCCAAATGAGTTTGAAACAACCATATTGTGACATATATATATACCGGGACTGACCAAAAATGTTTGTTTCAGCTCCCGATGGCCACGAAGCGGAGTAAGCGCGGTGCAGCAGCAGCCGAGGGGCGTGTTCCGAGTGGAGTGGACGAGGAGTACGACTCCTCACCCGTGTTGTCGGCAGGGCCGTCGACACAGCCCCGGGCGCATATCCTCTCCGACCCGGACGAGGACGCAGTGCCTGATGTGCCTGCGCCTCCAGATTGGGAGGCTCGCTTTGCAAGATTGGAAAGCCACATCTTGACTGCCAAATCGCCTGTGTCTCGGAAGCGGCGTAGGCCGAGTGTCCAAGAGGATTCATTTGAGGATTTCTTGGACACAGACTCGGCGGTGGAGCTTAAGGCTCCTCCTCCTCCTTCTCCTAAACGGAGGAAGAAGAAGAAACAGGTGATTTCTTCGGGTGATGAATTCACCAAGGAGCGGGCAGAGTCTGGTTTGCGCAAAAAGCGGAAGACTAAGTCCAAAAAGAAGAAGAGGAAGAGGAAATATTCTTCTTCTGAGTCGTCCACTGAGTCTACTTCTACGGAATCAGACTCAGACACCGTATATGAAGGGGTCTATGCGGACATTGGCACTAAAGTGGCTAAGAAGGTGGAGAAGCCAAAGGCTAAGCGGGTTAAAACCACTACGCTTATGCGCGAGACCGTGAATGGTCATTTTCGCACGTTCAAACCGGCGGAGGTTATCTCCAAGTTAGGAGATGAGTTAACAGGCATAAAGGGTGTTCCCAACTCCATCATTAAAGAAATGGATCGGGATGTCAATATGACGGATGACCGTAAGAAGTTTGAGGATGTGTTGCACACAGTGCATAAGGCAGTGTTGGCTACCCTAACAGCTATTGTTCCTGTGGCTAATAGGATGCAGAGTGAAAATAAGTTCTCGTCTTTGGCTAAGACAATGGACAAAGGCATTGCAGTACTAGCGGCGGCAGGTAATTACCTGTCGTTTCGAAGATATGAAAATGTCTTCAAGTCAGTTTGCACAGATGCTGGCAAAGAAGTGGCTCGCTCTAAGAAGGTTACCGATAATGAGGGGAAGGAGTTTACGCTCTATCTTGCTCCAGAGCCGATTAAAGGGAAACCTTTAGATAATACCAAGATGTTTGGCGGTCAACTACAATACCTCTATAAAGAGGTAGAGACTGCAGCCAAGAGTGGCAAAAACATGGATGGCAAGAAGAAACAGGAAGTTCCTCGTTTCAAAAAGTCACGAGGGGATTTTCGTCCACGACGGTTCACCAGAGGAACCAGACCGAGTTCAAACTTCGGTCAAGGGTTTCGGGGCCGGGGCGCTCGCCCAGGCTGGACCGACAACACCGCACGGCCAATAGGCCGAGGGTTCAACTCGTCGAGACCTTTCCCCAGGGGCGGGTCCAAGTAGAGGTCCAAACACAAACTTTACA
Source organism: Branchipolynoe longqiensis (assembly GCA_030323885.1). NCBI lineage: Eukaryota > Metazoa > Annelida > Polychaeta > Phyllodocida > Polynoidae > Branchipolynoe > Branchipolynoe longqiensis. Next base: position 23,979,959 of record CM059201.1, on the reverse strand, counting down.
AGTCCCTGCAGCCTCTAAAAACACACAAACTGTAAGCAACTTTGTGGCTGGTAATATTAGTAATCATATTTCTGAGTGGCACAAAATTACTAGTGACCAAGAAATTATAGAAATAGTTAGGGGTGTTCAAATTCCTTTTACACAAATTCCTGTACAAAGTATAATACCTTTTCCATATAACATTCAACCAGTTGAACGAGACGCACTAACTAAACAGGTACATAAATTCTTTGAGAAAGGAATTATACAAAAAGTGACACACTGTTCAGGACAGTTTATTTCAAACATTTTTCTCGAGACCGAAGCCTAATGGTGATGTTCGAATGATCCTGGATTTAACAATCCTTAATAAAAGGGTGGAATATCGACATTTTAAAATGTTCTCTCTAGATACGGCACGAGATCTGATTACACCAGATGCGTGGATGGCTAGTGTTGATTTACAGGATGCATATTATACGCTTCCCATAATGGAACAATACCGAAAATTTCTTCGATTTATTTGGGATAACCAACTCTATGAGTTTACCTGCATGCCGAATGGCTTAGCTTGTGCGCCACGTTTATTTACTAAATTGCTTAAACCTGTTTTCTCGGTAATGGCGAGGAAGGGTCACATAATGTTTCCATACATAGATGATTCTTTTATTATAGCATCAACACAAATTGGTTGTGTGAATGCAGTTTTGGATTTATGTGCATTACTCACTAAATTGGGGTTTTATGTACATCAACAAAAGTCAGTGTTTAAACCAACAAAACAACTCAAATGTTTAGGGTTTATTCTGGATACACAGTCCCTTACAGTGTCGATAACAGAACAAAAACTAATTAAGTTTATGACAACAGCGACTCAGCTTATTAAGTTATCAAAGCCAAAAATTAGACAGGTTGCTGTTCTTATTGGCATAATGACCTCATATGCACCTGCTGTGTTATATGGGAAGGCCCATATTAAGTCGCTAGAAATAGATAAAAATTTAGCGTTAACACGAACTAAAGGCAATTTTGAGCGAAAGATGTTTATTTCGCAAGAAGGGTTACAGGATATTGGATGGTGGATGCAACATATAGCAAGTTCACCAAATCCAATCCGCATGGCGGAACCTAATACAGTAATTACTACTGATGCTTCGTTAGAAGGTTGGGGAGCTCATCGAGATGGGGTCACAACAGGAGGTAGATGGCTTGATGATGAAAAATCAGACTATATTAATGCACTAGAATTGCGTGCTATTTATCTGGGCTTACGTAGTTTAGTAAAGATAAATAAATCACAGGTTAGAATACTAACTGATAATACTACTGCCATGGCATATATTCGTAACATGGGTGGAACCAAATCAAAGTTTTGCAATCAGTTATCTAAACTGATTTGGAACTGGGCACAGGCTCAACAAGTCTGGCTGACTATAGCGCATATTCCAGGGTCACAAAATACACTTGCAGATTATAAAAGTAGAAATTTCCATGACCATTTAGAGTGGTCTCTCTCTCCACATTTGTTTAACTTCGTTTGTGAAAAAATGGTACACCCTGAGTTGACTTATTGCATCACGAAATAATAACAAGTTACCCTTTATGTTTCTTGGCATCCTGAACCGGATGCTGGGAGGGGCAGTAGATGCATCAGCGTCCGCGAACCGAAAATAAATTTTTATATTTTCCCACCATTTAGCATTAACAGCCGAGTAGTGAGAAAAAACGGCTTGGAAGGGGACACATGCGATACTGGTGGTGCCCGATTGGGACACGCAACCTTGGCTGCCAGCAGTTTCACAACTGGCAAAAGATCGTATACGATTCCCAAGAAAACTCGGGAATCTGACGCACCTCGGACCGCTAGTGGTTCACGGCGACGTGTCAACGACGCCCCTATTGGCATTCCTTTTCTAAGGAAGCAGCTACAGCAATTTGGATTGGACAGAATTACTGAGGATAGGATAGTATCGGATGCCTTGAGGCCAGGAACTGTCAAAATGTATACAACCTATTTAAAGAAATGGGGTGTACATTGTTTGTTAATGAAAGTTAAGCCAACAAATCCAAAGATTTCACAAGTAGCTCGGTTTCTTCGATCTCTAGAGGATGAAGGACTTTCCTTTGGATCGATTAATGCGGCGAGGTGTGCGTTATCAATTATATTACCTAGAATTGATGGCGAAACAGTTGGAAAACAATCATGTTATTTGTTATTTAGTTTCGTTCATTTTATCAAAGGAATCCTCCAAAACCAAAGTATAGTCCGGTTTTGGGATGATTCTATAGTATTTAAGTGTTTCAGGCTTGGCCTCACAACACGTGGTTAGGATAAAACAGTTATGTTTTAGTCGCGGTCCTGGTTATTGTTAGTAACCGGACACAGAGGACAGACGATTGTTGCTTTATCCTTAACTGGATTAGAACTAGACAAGCAACAAGCTACGTTTGATTTAGAAAAATTGCTTAAATCGAACACGTTAGGTGACCCTTTATCAACGGTTCACTTAGACTGTTTTCCGAATGATCGGAAATTATGTGTTGTGTCGGCCATACGGGCTTCTATATACAAGACAAAGGATTTACGTGCATCACAACAACTATTAGTGAGCTTTATAAAGCCACATAAGGCGATTCACACCCTGCCACATCTAGATGACAATTACGGTGTTTGAAATCGGCTGGTGGATACGAGTAAATACTCATCCCACTCAACAAGAGGTGGCCATGGTCTCCAAGGCAACGGTGCTTGGTATTTCTGTGAAAGAATACTAGCGCATGCAGGCTTGAAGACGCAAAGTCGTTTGCAAAACATTATAATAAACGACTAAAAAGCCCACCGGCGTTGCAAAGCGTCTTCCTCGCCACTAAACAAGATAGGTGAGAACAAAAATTTTAGAATGTTATAATAATTAGGAATGAACTATTAAAAGGATAAAAATGAAATATGTAAAGGTCTCCCTAGCCTGAGGCTAGCCTGAGGCTGTATACCGAGGTAAAATAGTATAGTTATACGAATCTTACCTGGGTATAGATGATGGATAACTGTTGTTTTCACGAGGTATAAGCCTCGGGTAGACGTGGGCTAGGGCCCACCCGCTCCCGCCACACCCTGCCACATCTATTCCGATGGTGTACTTTTCGGTAAAGTAATAGTATACATTGTTTGAAAGTCATTTTTATCCTCAATCAGTAGGTTAAGATTCTGGTACCCGGACATGCTTACCTCTCTCCCTCCACCACCACATCTATCCGAGGCTTATACCTCGTAAAACAACAGTTATCCATCATCTGTACCAAGGTAAGAACTCGAATAAAAATATAGCTATATATCAAATATAAATATATATTATATATATGTATATTATATATATATTATATAAATACATATGGGTCACTCTCCTGAAAACTGGTCAGCAAGAGATGGGATTTTAAAACATCAATAAAAACCTTCCTACTTATTTTTTTCCTTATACTTTTCATATTCATGTTCAGATTTGATGAAAGAAATAAGGGAAATAAAATAAAACTGTGTGCAACTTTGGTCTTTTTAGTTATGAACTGTTTTTGTACCAAAAAACCCCATTTTACAGTCAGCCATTTGTAACATGACATATGGGACGTGGTTGAATCCTTATTAACATCTTGTATTGCATTGATATATCAAACAAAACAGTTCCCAAATCAAAAGGAAATATTTATTAATATGTATGCATGCTTATTTAAAAAAAAAAAATTAGTTTAAAGTCTTCAGAAATAACATAACAAATTTCCCACAACGTGTAACCAGTGGTGTCCTGATGCCACACAAATATTGTACACTAATTATTCAGTGAATAAAGCATGGCTGGGAATTACTTTTTTTTATCAATATAAGCACTACATATTTCTGTATATTATGCCATGATTAATATGCTTCTAAGTATGAAATTATTTATGATATAATTCTGAGATTTAATAAGCAGACTTAGATTTGTATTAAGCAGACTGTGTGTGTCCTAAACATGTGTTACATCTGAGCAACACATGTTATACTGCCATAAGACATAGCTTAATCATGGACTACACCTTTATTTTATATCTCATCAATTTATATTTTACATATATGTAAAGGTGATATTTCCAACTTTCAATTGCAACCAAAAAATGTTAAAAATTCAAATATTAGAT
>CM059201.1:23896727-23975310 GCA_030323885.1 Branchipolynoe longqiensis | reverse complement strand
ACCCATGGCTAATAAATGCCAAAGGATCTCTCAGTTCCGTGCCGATCAATGAAGATCAGAGTGTTCAACCAACTGTTTGTTTGTTGGTGGTTTTGGTCCTGGAAGAATGTATAAACATATCCAGACGGGTACCGTTTGTAACAGAACATACTCATGGCTAATAAAAGCCAAAGTACCTCGCGGGTCCGAAAACCTGTAATCATCAACTGAAAGTTTGAGTGTACCGAAAAAATGGGATGTGGCTTCAGCCACCATCGCTCTCCGTTTCTAACGGGGTACCAAGCGTGATGTGGTTATAACCGTAATCGCTCTCCGCTCGGTCACGGGCGGGTTACTGTAATGAGGCTTCAGCCTATCTCTCTGTTTGGTTTGGCCTGGGCGGTATCCCGGGCGAGTTTTTGTGATGAGGCTTCAGCCAACATCACTCTCAATTTTGCCACTAGCTTTAAAAGTAATACGGCCCCAGCAATCACCGCTCGCCGTTAGGCAAAGGCGGCTTAACGTGATGTGGCCTCTGGCAACCTCGCTCTCCGTTCGGTCACGGGCGGCAATACTGGTGTCGGAGAACGTATTCACCCCGTTCCCAAAACAGGCGTGTAGCCTAATGTAAAATCATAGGCTAACGGTATGGAAGCCAAACCCAAAACGATGTGTAGAGACCAGTATTTATATGAAGTAACCGAGGACAAAATTATATACCTGATGTGGCTTTAGCCAACCTCGGTCTCCGCTCGGATAAGTGCAGGTTAAACGTAATGTGGCTTTAAACCACCACGCTCTCCATTTGCCAACGAGCATCACAACGTAATGTGGCTACACCCAACATGTCGCTACGCTCGGCAACAGGCGGCTTAACGGTATGTGGCTTCAGCCATCACCGCCCTTCATTCGCGAATGGGTGCAAAATATAATGTGGCTTCAGCCAGCATCCCTCTCCGTGTAGTAACAGTCTACAGCCAACATCGCCCTTTGTGGTAACATTTGCCTAAACTGGATGTGGCTTTAGCCAACCTCACTCTCCGTTGTCGAATGGGTGGCCTAAACGGGATGCGGCATGAGCCAACATGTCTCTCCATTTTAATGGGATACCACATAACATGGTTTTTAACCATCGGCTCTATCTGCTTGGTGACAGGCGGGCTACCGCGATGAGGCTTCAGCCAACATCGCGTACTTCAATGGCTTTCCCGTCCCGACGCAACCAAACCTAATGGTCGTCTCCGCTTCTGGGTCGGAAGGGATTATGGCCTCGAGCTGAGGCGATGGCAAAGCTGTCACGCCTGAAAGGAGTGACAGTCCTCCTCCGGGTGATCCGCAGCAGCTGACACAGCAGGCAGGACCTTTTTTCCCACTTCGTGGCCATCGGTAGTCTGTAACGACAGTGTTACTATAAACCGGTATCAACTCAACGTGAACACCAATTGTGACGCCAGGTGGAACCTGGGTTGAGGATGTATTTGGTACTGAGTAACGTATTTACACCGTTCTCAGTACAGGCGTGGTAAGCTAAGTTTATGCCGTAGGTGTCTGGTAGTGAAACCAACCATACGGGGGGTCGGCCTTGGGACCGCCCACTCTCTCTGTTCTGTACACTTCTCCCTCCTGCGGCTTCTGCGCCAGCAAGTTGGAGAAAATGCTACAAAACTCGGAGGTACGCCTAAAAAATGTGGTGTGGGGAGTCTATTAAAGAAACCCAGGATAATCCCCAACGTGACTCTTTATGAGAGTCCGAGAGAAAATCCACTGGAGATGCGGTTTCACCCTGCAGCTTTCGCTTTCATCTCTACCCGCATTCCACGGGTGCAACAACCAATCAGTATCGGTTTTGTTTTGTATACCAAGGCTCTTTGGCCGGTCACCATCATTTTATCCATCTGTAAACATACCTATCTCAGACAGACTTACGAAGTTCTAAACTTCCAAACAGATGCCATAATGCATAACAAACTATCTTCATACAGATTGTATTAATACTTGCAGTGATGTCAACTGTCAGTGTTCCTCCTGAGTAACTTAATAAACTTTTCAATTATTCGTTTCCTCCAGTGTTCTTGGGTTTAACAGAAATATAAATATAAATAAATAATATAATATCATAAGTAGCGAACTCCGGGTCGGTAAGGCACCCAGAAACATTCAGTGTTGCAGAAGTGCAGCCATCAGTGCATCAATGCGGCTGAAAACTCCCCAAAACAACACACGGGCCATGTCGACTCGAAAAACGTACCGGAAGTCGGAACGGTTAAACGCTAATAATTGCGAAAATACAGTCGCCACCTATCTAAAAATCACACAAGGGACGTTATTGTCCTTAATAAAGAAGCCTGTGGAACGGTTAAACTCTAATTTAAGTCGTTCCTTACCGAAGGACGAATAAACTATAAGAAGTAATCGAGCGATAATGGGGGTTTTAAGCGAACGAAACGAAACCAACGAAAACGGCGACTCGAAAGCTAGCAAACCGGACTTTCGGAACGGTTAAATGCTAATAATTCCGTAAATACAGTCGCCACCTAGCTAAAACTCACACAAAGGACAGTAATGTCCTTAATAAAGAAACGTGTGGAAAATAATCCGCACATTCCAGTTATTTGTGGAGAAATTTGTAGATAAATCCCGCTGAAGAACTCGCGTACATCCACTGCATGCGAGTTTCTTATGCTAATTGCTGTACCCGGATGTGCTTACCTCTCCCTAGCCTGCGGCTAGCCTGAGGCTATATACCGAGGTAAAATGTATATATATATATATATATATGATATCGTAGCTGGATATTGGCCTGAAATCCCTTTTCACATTACCACATTAATAATAATATGTCCGGTCATAACCGTCAGCAGAATTTAATAGAAATGAGAATGGCAGCCCCCCCCCCCCCCCCCCGATTTAATACAAACGAGAATTAGAATGGGTACTATCTATGAATAACCATCTGATTAGTAATTACAATAAACATATGGTTAATCATAGAAATTACAGGGACGCATTACCGAGGCTCATACTCAAATGGTCGCCGCGCTTAGCTGTGTAGGCAGGCTATAGTGAAATCAATACAGACAAAGAGAAAGGAAGAGTATAAAGTGTGAAAGAAGAGAGAAAGTCAACCCCTCTGGTTTATTATTTATATAGTACATAGATTCAGTGTAGAGTATCACCCCACCCTATTCCCCCAATGGGAAACAAGCATTCTTAGCTCTACCAATAGGGATCCAGCATTCCTGAGCTGTGTGGCTCCCCTGGTCACCACCTGCCTTGAGCCTGAGTGTGGTGATCCTACCTAGCAGAGGGGGGGAGGGGTTAGGCTCTGAGTGCCCCTCTAGCCACAGTCAGACCTCACCCGATTGAGGACCCGGATAGAAAACGGACACTGTCCGGTGAAATACGGCGTGTCCGTTATCTGTCAGGTGGTGTCCGGCGGTGTCCGGTACAAGTTTTGAACATGCAAAAAACTTGTACCGGACACCGCCGGACTGAGGTGTACGGTTGCTGTCCGTTTCAAGTCCATTTAGGTGTCCGGTAGGTGTCCGGTTGGTGGCTGGTTGGTGTCCGTTTGGTGTCCGATCCGTCCGTTTGACATTAGGTTGCAGTCCGGTTCTCGTCTGGTTTTCGTCCGGTGGCTATTTATTAATGTATGTTTCTTGTCCGTTTAGCGTCCATTTCGTCTGTCAGACATAGCAACAATTCGACACCGAACACCACCGGACTAGAGAATTCTTTGTCCGGTGGTGTCTGGTACTCAGTCCGGTAAGGTCTGACTGGGCCTTCACACACAGCCCTACCAGCACCACTATGTCTATTTACATCTCACTCAGGCACCACCAGCACCTACATATGAGCCTGTCTGAAAAGGTGCTAACTCTTCATTTTTGTTGGTCCATAGTAATGATTGACACAAAACAGCACAGAAACAGTTACACTGAAAACACAAGGACATTTGCTTCAAATCAATATGTATTCTATTGGTATTATGAAACACCATGTAAAAAACAAATCAGTTTATCCTGAGCAAATGCATAAGTAGATAGTGTGTTGATCATTACTATGGACAAAGTTTTGTCCCATATCGCTTAGCACCTTTTGAGACAGTCTCATATACACATACATGCACCTGGTCACGTATACCCGATCAGTAATAGAACATTTGCATTCCCCCACCAATGCATTAAATCGGAATATTTTACAACAGCAGTAATTCAGACCGTAGTGCTGACGTTGCAAACATAAGCGATGATACATCTTGAGGAGGCTAGGTTCAAATTAACATTCCTGTGAAATATAATTCACACACATGCACACATGTGCACTTCTGCATTTCCCAGGAGAGCTTTGCAACCACTGGACCACCTGGGTACCCTGATGCAACCCACATAGCCAGGCATTCCTGTGTTATACATTTTACCTTGTCAGGTGAGTACATTACACATGTATATGTAAATATGTGCATACATATGTAAATATATGCATTGTTATATATATACACATATGCATATGTAAATATATGCATTGTTATATATACACATATACATACATAAATATATGCATTGTTATATATACACATATACATGTGTAACTATATGCATTGTTATATATATGTGATGTATAACGTGTTATGCAAGTATAAAGATTCGCAAGGTAATATTACCTATTATTATTATTATTATTGTTATCCTCCGTAAGATACAACACTCTACCGGTGGCGCCATCTCGCCCACCTCGACTCCCCCGGATGTTGACCAGTGTCAGTCGCACCGGAGGATTTGGACCGAGCGGACGTCTCACCAGGCTCCAGTCTTACCGCACCGCACCCCCCCCCCCCCGACCCCAGTCTGATGCCGGTCGCTTACTGCTCCCTTTGTGACTTGCCTCATCGGGAGAGTGACTTGGAGGTTTGCACATGCAACCAGCTGGAGAAGGAGAGGGCGGAGGGTAGATCTACACGGTTATCAAGGAGAGCATCAGCTGAGAGAATGCATGTATGATCCGACCCCACGCCATCACCGACTGCCAAACTCCTCAACACCCACTCCAGCTCCTTCAAGTTTAACTCTTCCCCACCCTACTCTCAAACTCACCCTGCCAATCAACGCACTCGTCCCCACCGATGTCTACTTCCGGAGCTCCCCCCCTCACCCCCCACCCAAGTCGCATTACGTCAACACTTCCTGTTCTACCCTACACGCTGTCGCACCACGCCCACCGTGTCACTCCTCCCCACCCCTCATACTTCCCTTCCTCCCCTTCCATTCTCCCTCCCTGAGTCCCTTCCTTCCACCCCCATTCCCCCTCCCCGTGAGTCTCTCGCCCCCTTCCCCCTCCCTCCCAACCTCTCCCCGGGATTCCCTCCCTCCCCTCCCCGCCTCTCCACGAGAGTCCCTTACTTCCCTCACGCCGCCTCTCCCTGGGAGTCCCTTCCTTTCAACGCCTCTCCCCGGGAGTCCCTTCGTCCCTTCCCTTACCCGCCTTTCCCCTCTCCCCCCACATCCCCTTCTCTCCCCACCTGGAGTCCTTCCTCCCTTCCCCGGATCTGCCCGACAGTCCCTTCCCCCCCCCCCCCCCTCCCGCCGCCTCTCTCCCCAGGAGTCCCTTCCTCTCCCCGCCTCTTCCCCCGCCGTCCATTCCTCCCCTCCCTTCCCCGCCTCTCCCCGGGAATCCCTCCCTCCCCTCACACTAGTCACAGCCTCTCCCCGGGAGTCCCTTCCTCTCCCCGCCTCCTGCCAGGAGTCCCTTCCTCCCCTCCCTGCCTCTTCCTGGGGGTCCAGCCCCTCCCTGGAGCCCCCCCCCCCCCCTCGCCCTCCTGGGGAGTCCCCACCCCCCCCCCCCCGCCTTTCGCCGGGACCCCTCTCCCCCTCCTCCGCCGCTCGCCCGGAACTCCCTCCCCCCCTCTCCCCGCGAGTCCCCGCCCCCCCCCCCCCCTTCCCCGGGAGTCCCTCCATTCCCTCCCCGCCGCCTCACCCCGGGAGTCCCGGGCCTCCGCCCCCGGCGCCCGGCGTATCGCACATGGGGATAGCCCGCTGCGGGTCGCTTATTGATTCCGTATCCATGATTGGCCCCCAGGCTGATTAATAGCAGATTATCGGGCCCTACCCCGCGCCCCGTAACATGTATCATGGCAGCAAATTCCTGCGCTGCTTATGTTATTTAAGCCCTAGTCACACATAGCCGGACGAGCCCCTGGATTTTGAGCCGGACCACCCACGGACCAATGGCCCGGACTGTCCCGGACTGCCACGGATAAAATCACTGTTTTCGTCGATTTTTGCCTTGCAGTCACACTTTCCCGGATGAGAGGCAGATGAGCCCCGGACCAAAGGCCGGATGGCCCCGGACCACTCCGGACCACCCCATACCATCCCCTGACTGCCCCCGGAACGGCCCAGGAGGAGCCCGGACTGGGTCGGACCGGCCCCTGACTAACCCGGATGAGGCTGGACCACCCCCGGACTGCCCTGGACCACCCCCGGACTATCGCGGACCACCCCCGGCTGTCCAGGAGTGGTCCGTGGCTAGGCTTGGGGTAGTCTGGGACAGTCCAGGGATGGTCTGGGGATGGTCCGGGTCAAACCATGGCTCAAAATGACCCCGAACCACCCCCAGACAGGCCTGCTCCACCCCGGACCACCCCCGGAATTGCCGGATCACCCCCGGACCACCCCCGGACCACCCCCGGATCAGGCCGGACCAGGCCGGATTGAGCCCGGATTGCAAAATCCCCTGGACCGCCCTGGATGTTTTACACACTTTAAAACATCCAGGGCCGAACTCGGATGGCGCCGGACGAGCCACGGATCAGGCCGGATCAGGGGGTGTCGGCACGGATGAGCCATGGACGAGCCACGGATCACCCCGTATCACCCCGTATCGCCCCGGACCACCCCGGATGGCGGTCCGGGTCTCGTCCGGCCCCTGATCCGGTATGTGTGACTGGGGCGTAATGCACTATACTATACTTGCCGGGCGACCTGGTAATTTATGGTTAGAGTAAAACTAACAAACACACAACCTCAAAAACCAGGTCAGAAAAACCCCTTTAGTTTCCAAGGCGGCGATAATCAATATGTGGAGAAGCGGGTTGTTTATGTCAGTGGTTAGTTGTTATATTTACGTGGCATTTCACGTAATACGCATTGATATGGTACCCGCGGGTAGCTGGTCCACATTTCAAGTGGCATCCATTTACAACGCGCAGTTTATACCGAATACTCAATATATTGTAATATTCAAATTTGTCAGCATGGACTGTGAAGAGCCGTTAAACCGGATTGATGAGACAAAATCCGTATAGGTGGCGACACTGTCGGGTTAATCTGTAGTGCACAGATAACATAGGCAAGCAACGCAGAGAATCCAATCGTTAATGTGCAAAGATGGATGCTAGTTAATAACTATTTCACATAATAAACAAAGCAAAGTTTGTTTTATTTAATGATGCCTCCTGAGCTCATTGATTTTTATCATCGGCTATTGGACGTCAAACATATGGTCATTCTGACATTTTTCTTTGGAGGAAACCCACTGCCGCTCTTTCTGATAAGCAGCAAGGGGGATTTTATATGCACTTTCCCACAGACAGGACAGCACATACCACATCCTTTGATGAACCAGTTGTGGACCACTGGTTGGAATGGAAAATAGCCCAGATTTCAAATGGGTCTACTGAGCATGATCGATCACATGACCAACACCTTAACAGTGGGACACTCTACTGTCTGAGCTACGTCCTGCTCCGCATAATAAACAATGCAGCTTACATATATATATATGTATATATATAATACTCACACAATATATATATATATATATATATATATGTATATACACCTATGCATACATATAAACACACATATATACACATATATATATACATTTGTATACATATATATTTTTTCGCAGCAAGTGATCTATACAAAGACTGAGGAATAAGTACAAAGAACTGACGGTGGTGGCGCACCGTAGGCGAGTATGCCGCAGCAAATCGATCTGAGTCCGTTAATGCACGATAACATCATGTCAACGGATCATAATAATAATAGGAAAATACCTCATACCGATAATTTATACACGTATATACATATACTAACTATACATGTTTATATATATATGTGTGTGTACAAATGTTTATATATATATATATATATATATATAAACATATATATATATACATATATATAGGTTGATTTGCGATATGATCGCACACAATTTATTCTTGTCACTCGACATTACTACTACTAGGATAGGGCAATAACTGGTTTCCTCATTATCTGACTGAGTGCGATATTGAGTCATGGTGCCAGTGGCTCAATCTCCCAGTGGGGCAGCACTATACAGTCGCGATGAGTGCGCACTGTCACAAGTAGGTACCCGTCCTGATATTACCCCAGATGTTGCCAGGACGTAAAACTCCAACAACCAACCAACCAAATCGGTTCCCGTCATGATATGACCTTATATGCTGCTAGGACGTAAAATTCCAATACGCACTCTCTGGCTCCCAACCCTTCCCCCCTCTACTCTATAATCAATCAATAGTTCCATCCTCTAGTCGAGGGTTGGATGCAATGGTTCTCCACTTGTCCCGATGTTGTGCTGTTCTGATAGACTGTGAATAATTCAAGCCTGTCCACTGTGAAATATTTGTAAACCATGATGTTCTTGGTCTCCCCCTCCCTCTGCTGCCATTCACCTTCCCTTCCAACAATGTACGGTATATTGAACTCTGACGAATGATGTGGCCAAAATAAATAAGTTTCTTTGTCTGTATAGTGGCAAACAAGCTTTTCTTATTTTTAATTTTTCTGAGAACTTCTTTGTTGGTGATCTTCTTTGTCCATGATATTTTCATCATCCTTCGATAAGTCCACATCTCAAATGCTGCTAAACGTTTGTACATTTTCTTAGAGATTGTCCATGTCTCTGCCCCATACATTAGAGTAGACCACACATAACACTGAAGAATACGCTTCCTTGTTTGTATTAATATCTTACTTGATGTTAACACTCTATACATTTTGGAGAATGCTGTTCGGGCTATTGTTATCCTGAACACTCTATAACCTGAACATAAATTGGGAGGGGGGGGGGGAGGGGGTTGCCTGCTTTGAACTATAACTCATTAAACTTCCCAGTTCTAGTTTAATGTGGCGCCATTACCAATAGAACCGAATCCCCTTCGATCCTCCCAATTACAACTCACATATGAGAGTGAGAACCTCATAAACGTCACCGTTTGCTCGGATACTTGGTTAAGTACAACCGAATACTATGGGCATCGTTGTTTAAATATGTAAAACACATTCCACCACTTGGGGAAACGTTCGATTAATATCAATAGGCGCCGCAATTATTCCTCCATCTGACTATAATTGGATTCTTTAGTTATTCTGTGATCTACTTTAAAATATTACACCATCAGGATAGTGGAAATAAGCGATCGATCGAGGCGAAATGCGTTGCATCGGGTTCTAAGGTGAGGACTTGAATAAGTCACCGAAGGTATTCAGACAAGTATTATGGCGCGCGGCATTATTAGGATACGCCAGGACTGGTTGGCTCAGTGTTGGGATAATGTGAATGAGTGGGATATCAGGTCATGGTGCTGGTGGCCTGGTCTCCCAGTGGAGCAGCACAATAAAGTCGACATGGGTGCGAATTGTCACAAGTCAATGCCCATCTTGATATGACCTTAGATGGTGCCAGGATGTAAAACTCCAACAACCAATCAACAATATATATATATATATATACATATATATATATATGTGTATATATATATATATATATATATATATGTATATATAGACTCTGTACATCACTGAAAATATCTTTAGCATTCCACACTGACACAATTATATTTTGAAGATCAACTTCACATTAATCAAAATGGAACTTGGTAATGACTGTATATCCATCATGAGTGCACATAGGCGGAAAGTGTTTATCCGAATTCTAACCCAATACCTCAGTCGGGTATTCAGCCACTGGAAAGCGCTAGGCATAAACTGCATCTGTGCATTGGCAACACTTCAAAATAGAGCTGAGAATATTCACGTCCAGTCTGGTGTTAGATACTTTCGACTACCGTATATGCCGCAATAGACGCGCACTGTGTGAGTGCAGACACATGAATGCGCGTCTATTCATACTTAAAGAATTTCATGGATTTGTTTTTGTTGTGGCTCTGAAATAAAAGCGGGATTGTCTTATTTTATGTGCATTCAGTCTGAATATGATTGTAAATTTTGATTTGTTTTTGTTGTGGCTCTGAAATAAAGTAGGATTGTCTTATTTTATGTGCATTCAGTCTGGATATGATTGTAAATTTGTGTGCGCTTTCAATCTTTAAATGGGGTGTGTGCTTCTATTGGGTAGCTTGCTTCTATTGGGACATACGGTAGTTAAAGTCACACAGTCCCATGAAAGCACTACATTTTAGAAATGAAAACACCCATCTAGATTTGATCCTACATATCCACCTTAGTTATTGGTGCACTCCCTAAACATTAATTTGCTACATAAAAGGCAAACTAAATTAGTTTAATAATAATAAACCATGTTGGTACTGAAGCCCATGATGTCCAGCATTTCGATATGCATGCCCAAATTTATAAATATTCACTTTCGAATATCATTAAAAAAATGAGCTACTTCCAAGTCAAATAAAGAATACCTAGACTCTCTATTGCAATCACCCTATCAGTAACAGACCACACAGGGTCGCCGAATGAGTTGAGCGTCCGTCCCCCGTTTTAGTAGATCGTGGGATTGGAAGCCTGGTTGAGTCAAACCAATGACTTCAAAATGTATACATGTCACTTCCTAGCCAGGTGCTCTGCATTATTAGGATAGGACAAGCACTGGTTGGCTCAGTGTCGGGATAATGTGACTGAGTCGGATATCAGGCCATGGTGCTGGTGGCCTTGTCTTCCAGTGGGGCAACACTATAAAGTCGCCATGAGTGCGCACTGTCACAAGTTGGTGCCCATCCTGATATGACCTTAGATGCTGCCAGGACGTAAAACCCCAACAACCAACCAACTACATGATTATGATTAACATAATATATTTATCTCCAAATTATGGCAGAAACTCAGATCCATCGAACTATGCAAGCTTAAAGTTGCATAGTCCGATGAAAACATCAAACTTTCAAAACCAAAACACTTATCTAGACATAATTCTAGGTATTCAACTTTGATACTGGTGCACTTATTAAGCATGTTTTGCTGCATAAAAGGTCCTAATAAGTCAATTTAATAGAACCTGTTACTACTGAAGTCTATGGTGCCAGAGTTTTGGCATTCTTGCCAAAATTAATTTAGTATGTTTTGACATCAAATATCTCCAAAGTTAGCCATTTAAAATATAAATTACTTCAAACTAAACTAATATAGACTATAATGATTAGAATAATGTATTTATCTCAGAAAATATCAGAAATTCAAAAGCATCGGACTATGCAACCTTAACAACAGAGCCACTATGCGTAGATGTGCTCCTATGCAGGGGCTCACCATGACAGTTATGAGTGAGCCATATTATCCTGTCACACAGCCAACCAGTCCGTTCCCTCTGCCACTAATGCCCAACCAACACGAGGCTGCAATGGGCAACATATTTTTTCTAAGCTTAAAAAAAAAATTGAGTTGGCCAGGGAATGATCGAAAGACCTGTATATGGGAAATATCCTATCCGCATTCAGAAAAGCACAACATAGAATAGCCTATTATAACTACAGTCCTTATGTAAATTACAGTTGCATACTTCAGTGCTTTTGAGTTTCTACACATTGTTCTTAGATAAATCTATTATGCTGGTCATTGCAATCTAGAGTACTTCAGTTTGGAATAGTTTTTATTTTATAGGGTTAACATTGAAGTTATTTTAATTAGAATTAAAGCCATTTAAGTTATTGCAAATAGTGTGCTTAGAAATAATAGTAGCATTCGCCCATGCTACTAAACTTCAATTCGGGAAAGAGGTGATTGGCAATTTCCCTGTAACATGATACAACATGATAAGCCCACCACGAAAAGAGTAATTAGAGATTTTCCAATATTTTCACAATCTTACAAAGCATATAAAGGGGCATGGGTTTTGGGGTATTAGTCGAATACAACTGTTATAATCTAATATAATTTTCATATAACAACACATTGTTATATTCTGTGATAAAGTGATGGCGGGCGGGGGACGGCGGTAAATGTACGACTACACGCCCCTTCCCCCTCCCTCTCTTTGTACGACTACACGCTTCCTAACACCAGACATATTTTGGAGTCCTAAAGATAGGATATAGCTGAGTTCCCCTGAACAATACCTGTCTCATCGCCTAATGCAATGCCAGACAACGGCATCCCAATGGGAGATGTTCGACCTCTCCAGCGTATCACAGAATGCTAGAGCAATCGCATACTGTCAGAGCCATCCCATAATTCCAGAGCCATCCCATAATTCCAGAGCCATCCCATAATGCCAGAGCCTCGCCCCAAGCTACAACAGCAGTATGGTAACACTTCCACACCGTGAGTGCGTCAGATTGGATGCAATAATGTGACTGAACCGACGCAGAACCGAATCTACAATTTTTTGTGCCAAATGTACAATTATTCATGGGATGCTGATGCATGTTTTATCATCTTCCTTTGGTTTAAATGATTGATTTTCCTTTGTGCGGGGGATATTTAACTAGCAATAGACCATTATTATATTATTGGCATTTTCTGATTTTCATTGTCACAAAATATGAATAAATTATATTGTGCGACATTCAGATCATTTTAGAAATAATAACCATGATGGCGAGATGAGGACGGTGGACGGGGTTGTTTTCATTAGAAGTGCGTAAATTTCTAAAGGCCCAGTCACACCTCAACGGACTGAGTTCCGGACACCACTGGACAAAGAATTTTCTAGTCTGGTTGTGTTCGGTATCAAAATGTACTGAAATGTACCAAAATGTACCGAAATGTACCGGACGAAACGAATGCTAAACGGACAAGGAACGTACTTTAATGAATAGCCACCGGACGATAACCGGATGATAACCAGATGACAGCCGAATGTCTAACGGACGGACCGGACACCAACCGGACACCAACCAGACACCTGCAAGATTGTTCACGGATGCGCCAAAAGCCGACGGACCGAATTCCCGCAGCACCGTCAATGGACTCTTCAGGATACAAACTGGACACCTAACGGATGGGTAACGGACATGAACTGGACATAATGGACTAAACGGACTTAAACTGGACACTAACCGTCGACATCAGTCCGGCGTTGTCCAGTACAAGTTTTGTGCACGTTCAAAACTTGTACCGGCTCCGCCGGACACCACGAGAGATAGAACAGACACGCCGGATGCCTACCATATATCAAGTGGGCATTGCCGTATTTCACCGCACAGTGCCCGGTTTCTGTCCAGTTCCTCAATCTAGTGAGGTGTGACTGGGGCTTGAGGCATGGAACCAACACTAACCACAGTGTTGTTGGTTAAAGCAGGCTTACCGTGGTGCCAATTGGATTACGTCACCGCAACTTTATAGATCCATGAATAAATGTATACTATATACATTAATATATATATACATACATACACATATACATATACATATATATATATATATATATATATATATATATATAACATTAATAGCGACGTACGTTAAAACCAACCCGGTGTTGCAGTTTCCGCGGCACACCAGTTTGCGAGGGACACATCGCTTCTGCGCTTGCGTCAAAATCGAACAGCATCGTTACTAACCTTATAAATTTAATATAATGTTTTTGGGAAAGGTGTTTTCTATATGTGTACCGAGCAGTTTGTTTCTAGGTGGTGTGGTTTTAGAGATATTTCACTTTTTCTGTATTTTCTGTATGAAAATTGCTCACGACCATTGACAATGCCTTGAGTTTGATGGTATGCGCAGGGGAAAACATTAGTTTTATTCAAAATTAATAGAAGTGCAGAAGCCTAACCTTATAAATTTAATATAATCTATTCATTGAATATGTTTTCTATATGTGTCCCAAGTGGGTTGCTTCTAGGTGGTGTAATTTGAGAGCTATTTGACTTTTTCTGTATGAAGATTTGCTCACGGCCATTGACAATGCATTTGAATGTATGTGTCCCTCGCAAACTGGTGTGCCGCGGAAACTGCAACACCGGCCATGCTATGGTGCCACTGCCAACAGCTGAGTACCACCATGCCTTGCAGCTGCCCCCGTACCTGCATCAATTAGTAAACTCCAATGGTGGGCCCGTTTCAGTTTCAAATAGGACAATAATGGCGCCGGGCTGACACGAACGCCGCCATTCTCCGCCCGCCGCTATTGACTTGTCATCGCCCCATAATGCATAGCGCCTGCCACTTACCTGAGCTAATCCGATTCTAACTCATTCAAGTGTGACCGATAAAACCGCCAGACCGTGGATTAAGTGTGTGTGCGTGTGTTTTGTTAGGTTTTTAGAGGTGTTTTGGGGTGGGGTTTTGTTGTTTGTTTAACGATTTTTGAAGTGTGTTTTTGGTGTTGTTGTCTTTATTTTTCTTTGGTGGGGGGGGGGGGGGGATACTATAATGATTTGATTTAAAAGGCGGACGACGCAGCGACTGACTCGTGTATCTGAAACCTTGAGGGCCCATAATGCACCACACGAGCAGCAAATTACTCTGTCATTAGAACTCGCCGGCACCATTCCCAGAATGCCACATTTTGGGGACTGAGCACATCCAGGCAGTGAAATGAACCACATCTAGGCCTTTTTTTTTGCCTCTCCCGCTCCCAAAATAATTGCCGTATTTTTGTTGTTGTTGTTGATCTTGTTCCTTTTCCTCCTTTTGTTGTTGCTTTTCCTCAGTTTATTTAGGCTCATGTCTCGCCCATACCAC
Organism: Branchipolynoe longqiensis; assembly: GCA_030323885.1. Taxonomy (NCBI): domain Eukaryota; kingdom Metazoa; phylum Annelida; class Polychaeta; order Phyllodocida; family Polynoidae; genus Branchipolynoe; species Branchipolynoe longqiensis. The sequence continues at coordinate 23,960,425 of CM059201.1, read as the reverse complement.
AGGGAAGCTGCTGTCCCTCTCCCCACTTCCCCCCAACTCCTCCCTCCTCTCCCCGCCTCCACCAGCGCCATCTCCTGGCTCAATTTCGAGTTTGTTTGTAATTTAATACTGAGGAGACTTGTTTTGTCTGCAACAACAAATACAATAATACAACCAAACCTCGCACCCCCACCCCTACCCCAACCAAAAAGCAAATACAAAATTGATAAAGGGGGGAGGGGGAATATCCCAGAAAAACACCACCAGACTGCCACCCTTATTCGTAATGGACACATCTAAAAACGAATTCACGAACAGTGCACATACACAAAGAATGCCCGCTCTACTTGTACTAGTATAAAACAAGTAAACAGAAAAGAAAACACAGAGGCACACACAAAAGGATATACCTACAGATAATTGTGGATAAGGGGAATACAAACAAACTGTCACAGACGTAAAATAGCGACTGTGCAGTCAGTGAGTTGGAGTAGGCTTAAATGCACTACTTTTTCCTTGCGGAGGCAGGTCAGCCAGTAAAATATTCATGCGCACGTCATAATTACTAAGAAGATAAATAAGGACATTGGTCATCCGTGGGGGCCAAACTAACGATGGACAAACTGAGGGCAACTATATGTGCTCACATATTTGAATATATTATATGTATACATGCATGTATAGTTAATAAGTATCTACCTAAGGGGGAGACGGATGCTAAACTCATTCAGCCATCCCATCTGGTCTGTAAATGTGCACATTTACGGTATAACCCCACCATAGCAACAGACAGTAGTCGTCCAATGATCAATGATAAATGTGTATGTTTACGGCATAACACCACCATATCAACAGACAGTACAACCCCACCATAGCAATGGACAGTAAACATCCCATGGTAAATGATACATGTGTATGTTTACGGCATAACACCACCATAGCAACAGACAGTACAACCCCACCATAGCAATGGACAGTAAAATCCCATGGTAAATGATACATGTGTATGTTTACGGCATAACACCACCATAGCAACAGTCAGTAGGCGTCCAATGGTAAATGTGTATGTCTATGGTATAACCCCACGATAACAACACAAGTAGATGTCCCATGGTAAATGCACATGTTTACGGGACACCCCCACCATAGCAACATAGAGTATAACCCCACCATAGACCCCTTTCAATGTTTATAAGCATTTTGTATGCGAGCGCAGCTTGGCTGTAGAACGAATGTGCAAGTTTGCCGATACGCGCAGTGCCAAACCTCTATTTCATTAAAAATTAATAGAAATGCAGAAGTCTAACCTTATAAATTTGATATAATATGTTCGTTGAATATGTTTTCTATATGTGTTCCAAGCAGTTTGTTTCTAAGTCGTGTGGTTTTAGAGATATTTCACATTTTCTGTATGAAGATTGCTCATAGCGATTGAGTTTGCATTGAGTTTGCCGATACACGCAGCTCAAAATGTCAATTCTATTAAAAATTAATAGAAACGCAGAAGCCTAACCTGATAAATTTAATATAATCTGTTCATTGAATATGTTTTCTATATATGTTCCAAGCAGTTTGTTTCTAAGTGGTGTGGTTTCAGAGATATTTCGCCTTTTCTCTATGCAGATTGCTCATAGCCATTGAGTTTGCAGTATGACAGTGTGGCGTCCTGCAGCCACGCAGCGCACCCACTGACCTAAATATCTATACTGACGTCATATGAAATAGGTCTATAGCAACACACAGTAGACATCCCATGGTAAATGCGTATGTCTACGGTATCAGTTGTCTGCAGGCAGCGCATTCCCCGCGCCTTTTTTAGTGCATTTACAAACTATACATGAGGTCCTATTTAGCAGCATACAAAGGAGGCCGGTAGGGGGCGTTGACCTCGGGGGTCACCTCAGTACGAGGGGGCGGGACCCCTGCCCAGGGGCCACCCGAAGGAGCACAATCAGAACCCGCTAATCATCGAACGCCCCCCCCCCCCCCCCCCCCCCACACACACACACTCTCCAGCAGTTCCTATATGGAACCAGGAATTATTTAAATATACCCACAGCTGCCCCTCCCCTCCCTCCTTCCCCAACCACTTGTCCCTCCGGTGTTCATGATGTCAACTCAGATTAGTTTTTGCTCTTTTCATCTAATTCAAAACACAATGGGAATGTTCCCATCCAGACAAAAATTGTGGGCGTGGTCAGGGCTGGTTACGTAATGGCGAATCGACTCGTGTCATCGCGCTGCCCGGTGTCAACGTCTTATTTCCCACAAGTCTCATTTTCCAAATATCGCTTCTGCGTATGCGCGGATTCGAGTGACGAAAGCAAACTTTGGTTGGCTTTATGACTTTAAACCCAAGAATACTGGAGGAAACGTGTACAACAATATTCTCTACGAGTTTGAGAATATTGGTGAATATATTAAAGAAGTTATTGGCGAAAAACCGATTCGGTGACATCGCCGTGTTTACTTCTGGTCGCTTGTTCAACCTGATTATCACTATCTGTTTTTTTGCCGTTATTCTTATGAGTTTAAACCCAAGAATACAGGAGAATACGTATTGCTTGTGGAGAACAATATTCTCTGACTTTTAGAATATTGACGCATATATTAAAGAATATATTGGAGTTAAACATATTTCTTGTGGAGAACCAGACTTGTGGGAGGTGAGACGCTGACACCGGGAGTGCTGTATGGGACAGGCCTGCGACGTTGCCACCTGTCTCTTATAGGCCATCCGAGCAGAAAGGGCGGGAAACACAAAACTGTCGTCTGTCGCATCACACAAAAATCGTCTGCTGCGTATTAAAAACGCAGCGGGTTTGAAGGAAGTTCAATGAAATATATCCACGGAAATCTCCCGTATTCATTACTATTTAAATTTCCCAAGCGGTGAAGTTTGTACTGCCACAATGAACAGACAGCAGACGACATTTACATTTAGTGAAACTGAAAGTGAAACGAACGAAACTGGCAACTTCACTCTTTTTTTAATTCATATTTTTTTTATATTTCTTTTTAGGCTGACGCTCTTTCCAGCAGATAACGCTTAATCAGTTTACTCTCTGCCGGCATATCGTGTCACGTGATTTCCGATAGAACTAATGAGCTGAAGACCACTCCTTGGAATAATAAGCCATTCTGTTTCATGGCGCCATCTCCACAATCACCCCAACTACGCCGATGTATATCTCACAGATATATAATTCTGCTAATTTATGCAGCAGAATAGGAATTATTATGGTAAGAAAGAGGCCACGAGGGGCCAGCGGCTACTGGATGTCGCGTCGGTCGAGCTCTCGTCATTTTTTGTAGTTTCGATTCCTGGAAAACAGTTGTGTAGGGCGTTGTTAACAGTGATAGGGTGGGCCGCTGGCCCCTCGTGGCCTCTTTCTTACCATAATAATTCCTATTCTGCTGCATAAATTAGCAGAATTATATATTATGATGGTAATCAGGCCACGAGGGCCAGCCGCTACTTTGTATTGCTGCTGTTGTTCTGGAATCGTTGTGTTTTGTTGTTAGTGCATTGTTAGTCACATGTGATTAAACAAATTTTCCACACCTTGGTTCGTTGCTTAGTGCTTTTTATTTTGTTATAATCTACTAACAGGTGACTCTTAAGTCTATCACATATTTAGTTGCTTCATGTTTAACATTAATCTTAGTGACCCTCTGGTCTAGATTGTTAACCTTTCTGGGATAAGTAATGTACATTGTCTCAATTGTTTTGGCCTTCTTCCCAGATGTCTGGGATCAGGTTTGTCACAGGGTGGTTATTGGTGACCGGTCTGTTGTAGAATCTCCTGAAAGTTCCTTCCCCTGACCACCCTGCCGCTAGCAGGATGGTGGCCAGTGGTACCTGTCTTCTTGCTGCCGCACTCGTTGCAGCGTGTCTGCACGAGTAGGGGGTGTAGTCCCCCATATCTACCCCCGCTTCTGTCATCGTACTCTTCACGTATCTAGTTAGGGTGTCTTGTGCCGCTTTTACATGAGGTGGCCTGGTCGTGGCGAACACCGCAGGTGCCGCCGCCTGGAGTTCGATTTTCTCCACATATGTCTTTAGGTGGCTGTATAGGCATAGTTCTGGTACCCCGTACACCTTGAAGTTCAGTATTAAGGGGTTCCTGCTGGGGTCGTTTGATTTTAGTTTAGTGGTGTATTTCAATGTGCACTCCCCTTGTGCCCACGTAAAGTCCGATCTTTTCATTAGACCCAGTGCCTGTAGGCGTTGGCCTGTCGCCAGTAGAAATAAGCACAGCGTTCGCTTATTGAGTCTGTCCACCGTCAGTAGCTCTGTCGGCCCCCACCCCTGCAGGAAGCTTAGCAGTGGTTTTGGGTCCCAGATTGTGGTGTATTTGGGGTTGGTCGGTTTCAGGTTGCCTATCCCTTTGAGAAGGCGGTTCACCAATGGATGCTCTCCAAAAGGCACCCCTCCTACCGTTACAAAGGTGGACAGCAGTGACCTGACCGTATTGATCGTGGTGCGTGCTGCCCCTCCCGAGAACAGCGTTTGGAGGTAGGCTATGCCCTGTTGTATTGTTGGGCTCCTTGGGTTAATCCGCTGCGCCTCGCAGTGTGCCACCCACCTCCTTAGGACTAACGTGTATTGTTTTTGGGTGGACGTTGCCCAGGATGCCGTAAGCGTGTGGGCGGCTGCCCTGTTCATCCCCATTGATTCGAACATGCCGCCTAGAGTGGTGTTATCCTCAATTGCATGTTGTTCGTCAGGGGGAATCGCTTCCCTCGTTCCCCTTGAGTGATAGCGTACCTGGCTTGATCGGGATGGTCCACGATGAAGTGTAGCCTCTCAGCTTGTGGAGCAGCGGGTACCAGGGCTGTGTTGGCCATTCCGGTGTTACTAGGATGCCCCTCGGTCGTTCCCGTATGATCTTGCTGATCACTCTCGACAGGCAGCTGAAAGGCGGAAAGACATAAGCTTTAATATCCTTCCAGTTTAGTGATAGTGCGTCTGTACCCCTTGCCTGTCTATCATATTCCCGTGTGACATATTGTTCTAGCTTTCGGTTCACTCTTGAGGCGAAAAGATCCACTGCGGGCTTCCCCAGTCTGTTGAATATGTTATTGACTATATTATCGTCTAGCGTCCATTCCCCCGCATCCGTGAATGCTCTGGATGCCCAGTCTGCCTCAATATTTTCCACCCCCGGACAGAATCTAATGGATATTGTAATGTTGTTTTTCTCGGTGATTTCCCATATCTCCTCTGTCTCTTGTTGGCATGTCTTTGATCTCGCGGATCCCCCTTTGCCTATGCATGCTACAGTAGTGGTGTTGTCTGCGAATATTCTTACATGTTTTCCCCCTACTTTCTCTCCCAGGTGCTCTAGCGTACGTCGTACTGCTCTTAGTTCCAATACATTTATGTGTGTGTCCTCACTGACTGTTTCATCCCATTGCTCCCCGTAGTGTAAGTGATGTGTCTGGCTGTAGAAACCCCATCCATGCGATGAGGCGTCTGTGTAGACGCACACGTCAACTGGCGTTGTTTTGTATTCTCTCCTGGCCAGTTCTAGGTTCTCTATCCAATATCTAATGGCTTCCCTCACCCTCTGTGTGAGTGTGCATTTATTGTCGTAATTCCCGTTACTGTCCCTTAAGTTCCAGTTGAGGGCCCGTACCATTGATTTTGACTTTATCCTGGCCCATTTGTTGCCCTGGTCCGTGGCCACTAGCTTACCGATCAAAGCTGCGAAAGTTTTAATTTTCAGGTTTTCGTCGTGTAGTACCTGTCTGGCAAATTCTAGTAATTCCCCGCATTTCTTCCTAGGCAGATCTACCCTCATCAGTTCTGTATTAATTCGGAACCCCAGGAACTGCAGCTCCCGCGTCGGTTGTAGCACCGACTTTTCCTTGTTTATTGTGAACCCTAACGTTGTTAGTAGTCCTAGTGTGACTCTTACTGCCTCGTTCACCTCTGCTTCGGTGTTACCTATCAGTATTGTATCATCAATGTAGAAGCATAGTAGTATATGGTGTTGTGACCTTAAGTGGCTCATAACGGCCTTCATAATTTTTGTGAAGACCCTGGGGCCCGAGCTCAAACCGTTTGGGAGGACTCTGAAACAATATCTGTTTCCTCCGTGTTTAAATTGCAGCAGATCCCTGTCTGCCTCCCTGATTTCTATGCTATGGTATGCTTGGGAGATGTCTATGCTCGCAAGCCACGCCCCCTTTGTTATTAGCTGCATTACTGTGTTTAATTGTTCCATTTTGAAATGTCTGTAGATTATGCATTCGTTTAATTTTGATAGGTTGAGTATTGGCCGGAAGTCGCCGTCTTTCTTAGGCCTTAGGAATAGATGTGACACAAAGGCGCGTTCGGTGTGCTCCGCCGGCTCTATTACCCCTTGGTCGCGCATTTCTAATATTTTCTCGCTTAATATTTTATCCTTCCCTTTGCTGTCTGATTTAGGCTCTACTGCTTGGCCTGGTAGGGTAGTGATTTCAATCTTAATGCCCTTTACCATGCGTTTTACCCACTCGTTGTCGGTAACCTTCTCCCATTCCCCAGCTCTCTTGGTCACGCCCCCCGCTTCAAAGTTATTGGAGCTTTTACTCACTTTGTTTACCGCCTTGCTGGTCTCGCTCGGTATCCCGTTCCGCGGCCCCGCCCCCCTCGCTGTGGGCGTGTCTGTCCTCCTCCGCTTTGTCGGTGGTGGTCCTGCCTGTGGCGTGCGGAATACTGTGAGTTGCTGTGAGGGAGGTATTGGCTTGTGCGGCCTCTCCCCTGGCCGCCTCTGAAGTTTCCCTGTTTGCGATCCGGTCTTGTGTATTGCCTGCCATTTCCTCTCACTATGGCATGCGCGGTTTTCTGGTTCGCTTCCAGAGTGGTGACCTGTGCCGCCAGGTCCTCTCCCAGGAGGTACTTGAATCCCCTATCTCCTTCTTTTTTCGCTAGTGTTTTGATCTGGGCCTGTAGAGTGGGACACACGTTGTCCCGTCTGAGGCCCAGTATTGTGTTGCTTGTGCGCGCTAGTAGTTTCAGCGTGGTAACCAGTGCCTCCGCCATTTCCTTCTTGGACAGTGGTTTGCCAGTCTCTATCCCGTCCAGGGCTTTTGCTATTGGCCTGGCCGCATACTGCACGCCCCACTGGGCTGCCGCTAGGGCCGCATCATTGTCCCTGACTCGCTGCTGTAGTATGTGTTCGATTTCCGGATTCATCCGGGTTTTTTGGAGCACTTCCGCATTGCCTGGCCTTGGCAGTGTTGTGTGGATCTCTGTAAGCTCCGTTTTGGTCACCGGGTTGTTCCATAGCGCCTGCAGCAATTTTGCTGTGTTGCCCGCAAGGTTGTCGCACACCGCGTCCAGCGGTACCTTTTCCGTCGGTATGAACTGTTCCAGGTAGGAACCCGTGCCCTCGGGTTCCTGCGTGACCTCGCGCGTACCCGATACGGCCTGGGCGGGCGTGTCCACGTGCGCTTGTTGTGGAGCCGTTACCGGGGCCGGTGTCCTGACCCTATAGGGCGGTGGTGGTGTGTTTGCAGGTGTGGGTGCTCTTGCTTCCCTTCTGGGTGTGTTGAATGCCGAAGGTCTGGGCCTGTGGACATACTCGTCTGAAGGTAGCTCGCCTCCGCCTGCCAGTGTAGGTGGTGAGGATCCGTGTGACTCGCCCTGCGACCAGTTTATTGAGTACCCCGCCCATCTGTTACGTATTTCCTCCTGCAGTTCTCGCTTGCGCGCCTCCAGGCGCTCTAGCTCTGCTATCGGGGTGGGTACGTAGTCCGGACCTCTCCATTGATCCCCGCATGCCGGATCCGGTGGCGGGCTGAACGTAGTTGACAGATCCGCCACCACCATCCTCAGCCCTCTGTGTAGGCCTCCTACTGGGGGCGGTGTGTAAGTCGGGGACGTGGCTGCTAACACCAGCCTTCACCCGTTGCCGCCAGTATCAGTCATCGCTCCTGGTGATGGCGGTGGCTTCCCAGCGGCGGCCGGATAACAGTGCTCGTCCTGTGTCGGTGTTTCCGCCCCGGTATCCGTCATGTCCATGTCTGCCTCCGAGTTAGTATCCGACTCGTGCGGCAGCGGTACGTATAGGGCCTCCGCTGGTGAATCCATCCTTCGCCTCTCTGCTTTCTCAATGAATTCCGTCAGTATGCTGGCTGCCTGTTCGCCTTCGTTGCTACGGTAGCCGTTGGAGGTTGCCGGAGAGGGCGTGCGTGAGATGCGGTGAGCCATGTTTGAGTGAGCCGTTATCGGTGCTCGTCCAACTCTTGATGGCGGTTGCTCCCCACAAGAGGATTTTAATTAAATTACGCCCCTGCCTCCTATTCTGGCTGCAGTGGCCGCGCCCTGAGGCATCCCACCTGTTCGTCCTCCTGACCGTGCCCTGACCTCTCCAGGTCGGCCGGTTGGTACTCGCTCCCCCCCCCCCTGCCCTACCGTAACGCCGGCGCCCCCTGGTGGCAGTAGGTACGATAAGGCGGCAGGGGGGGGGGGCGGATCCGTACTCTGTGAAACCCGTAGATGCCAAGATCCAGGGCCCGTGCTGTGCAAGCCGATCTGGCAAACCTCCGGTACAGGCGAGCCTGACCGCGCGCTACGCAGAGGTTGTAGTGCCAACTCAAGGAGCCTAGGCCATAGGCCATGTCCGTAGGCCTCACCACCACAGTGATGGACGCTCGTAGGCGTCGGTTACCCGGTCAGTGGCCGCTGGTAACGTTCAACCTCCGGTGCAGGCAGGCCTGACCGCGCGTAACGCAGAGGTGAGGGACCCGCAGGTCTGGCCCGTAGGCCTGGCCCGTAGGCCTGGCCCATAGGCCTATCCGCCGCAGCGGTGCCCAAAGGCCCATACTTACCGGGACAGTTATCAGCGCAGTGATAAAGTCCTTGCCTCCGGTACAGTACAGACTGACCGCGCGTAACGCAGAGGCTGGGTGGCCGTGGCGCACCCGCTGATATCCTATCAGCCGCTGCCGGCATCTGAGTGCCGCGCAGCGTGTAGACGTCCTGCTCTCGCGATAGCTAATCCAAAAGTGACGAGAGCTCGACCGACGTGACATCCAGTAGCGGCTGGCCCTCGTGGCCTGATTACCATCATAATTGCATCTGAGTCTCATGAAATAATAGTGGTATTGAATGCACGAGGCTTGTCTTTGTTGTAATACGCTTCTCATGGGATGTTCACTTTCAGAGCAGTGGTTACTCACTGGGCTCATGATGCTGGAGTCTTGTGTCCATTTCCTTTTCGAACTTGACCAGACGGGATAGCCGAATGAGTTGAACATCCGTCTCCCGTTTTGGTAGATCGTGGGATTCGAACTCACGGGTTCGAACCCTGGTCGAGTCAAACCAATCACCTATTAATTGATACTGTTGCATCCCAGCCAGGTGCTCTGCATTATTAGGATAGGGCACGGACTGGTTGATTCCTTGTCAGGATAATGTGACTAAGTGGGATATCAGGTCATGGTGCTGGTGGCCTAGTCTCCCAGTGGTGCAGCACTATAAAATTGCCATGAGTGCGCACTGTCACACGTCACTAGCTGCCCTAATATGACCTTAGATATTGATATGATGATCTCAGATGATGCTAGGCCGCAAGACTCACCAGAATCGGACGCAAATGCCCGCGGGACACCTTCCGACAATGGCGATAATTGGCAGTGTTGCTGTTGCGTGAATTCCGATACTACACCCCTCCTAGATATTACACCACCTAGGGTTTGCAATTTGTCCATGTTCTGTTCGCTGTTTGACTAGAGTTCAGACCACTTGAATGCAGTACGTGTTGCTGTGTATTGCTGTTGTTGCGGCGTATTGCTGTTGTTGCCGTGCATTGCTGTTGTTGCTGTACATTGCTGTTGTTGTAATTTCGGTTGGAATTACTGTTGTTGCGGGTGTAATTTGCGTTCTTGCTATTGTTGCTGTAATTGCTGTTGTTTGTGTTGTTACTGATGTTGTTTGTGTTACTGCTGCTGTTTGTCTTTGTTGTTTCTTTGGTAAACACTGTTATTCATCCGAATACAATCTTTCTTCAAATCAGGGCACTGGTCTTCCAGCCATGCTTAACTTCGGTCATTTACGCTATTCAATCACACGAAGAATTTGGAAATAATAAAATATCATTATTACATTCAACTAATTAAGTGTTTGTGGTATATCTGGTCAGGACCATGCATTCAATGTATGCATTTAAAGTAAGTGCTGATTTAGTTAGTTTTCTATGCAGGGTTATGTCGGTATAGTCTGGGTCTAGGTGTTGTTGCTCTTATTGTTGCTCTTAAAGTCTTATTGTACTTCTAAAGGCTACATTCCTTAAGACTAGTACACACCTCCGATATAGGATTCGCGCACTAAAACTCGTGACTCGACCCGACCCGCTTAAAACTGAAAACGGGCCAATTCGTTTTTCGAATCGCGAATCGCAATCGCAATCAGCCGCTTTTAGCCCTAAAAACTGAGTTTTATACGCAAATCACAATCGCTAGGTGTGCGCGGGGAGCGCACACCAAGCGATTTTTGTGGGCGAAACGGGCAGTTTTCGATTGTATACGGGAGGTGTGTGCGCACAAACGGTAGGTGTGTACCAGGCATTACACACAGCATGCAGCATGCGAATGCGAATGTGGCAAAAAATGGAAACCGGCCTGTAAGTCAATGGGGGTGATTCCTTACACGTGGCATGCGAATGCGAATGCGAATGCGAATGCGAATGCGGCAACTGAATCGGTCCATGTAGCCATCGGTGCGGCATGCGAATAGAAAAACACAAGGGGAAACCCATGGTGAGCTGCTCAACAGCTGGGATGTGTCTGGTGTGGGGTTTCACTTCAAACGGTTGGGGGGTGTCCCTATAGACCCCTTTCAATGTTTGTAAACATCGTGTATGCGCGCGCATCTTGGCTGCAGAACGAATGCACACTGCCACTGAGTTTGCCAGTACACGCAGTGCAAAACCTCAGTTTTATTCAAAATTAATAGAAATCCAGAACCCTAACTGTATCAATTTAATATAATCTTGTTGGTAAACATGTTTTCTATGTGTATTTCGATCAGTATGTTTCTAGGTGGTGTGGTTTTAGAGCTATTTCACTTTTTCTGTATGAAGATTGCTCACTGCCATTGACAATGCATTGAATTTGCCGTATGTGCAGTGCAAAACGTCGATTTTATTCCAATTTTATAGAAATCCAGAACCCTAACCGTATCAATTTAATATAATCTTTTTGGTAAACATGTTTTCTATGTGTATTCCAATCAGTTTTTTTCTAGGTGTTGTGGTTTTAGAGATATTTCACCTTTTTTCTATGAAGATTGCCCATAGCCATTGAGTTTACAGTGTGACCGGATGTTGTGCTGCAGCCAAACAGCGTGCGCGCTGACCTAAATACATGTGCTGACGTCATATGAAATTGGTCAATTCACATTGGTTATATACGCTGCATATACAACATTCAGTGATTTGCAAAAATAGTTTTGAGCTTGATTTAATGGATTTCACCTTTTAGTATATTGAATTTTAAATAAAATGACACTTCATTTGTGAAAATCGGTCTAGTATTAAAGAAAATAAGGACTTTTTAAAGTTGTTACTGTGTTAAAATAAAACCAAATCGCTGCATGCTGCATGCCGCATGCCACGTGAAAGGAATCATCCCGTTCGCATGCAGCATGCCGCATTCGCATGCCGCATACCGTGTGTAAGGAATGCTAGATTTATTGTTGCTCTTGTTGCTCTTGTTGTTGCTGCTGTTTGTGCTACTGTTATTGCTACTGTTGCTGTTGTTGCTGTTGCTGTTATTGTCGCAATGCCTGGGCGCATACAGTTGTCATTGACTGCCAACTGTAACGTTGCACATGCTGACATTTGTCTCACTAGCCCACAGAGGTGCTTGGCCACAGGAGACCCGACCTTTGTCCGCTATGCTGGCCTACCATCCTACCATCCTTTAAGTTTCAGCAAAAAGCCAAGGACCACCTGGAACCAGATACCACGGACAAGCCACGACTACAGGCACGGACCATTGGTGGAACTACAGTATAACCCTTTTAAACCAAAGTTGAAGGGACCATATCAATTTGTTTGGATTAATCAATCATTGGTTTAACCGAGCTTTGGCTTCAACTTTGACTTTGAGTACGCATGTATTGCACATGTAATATACAATGTATGTGGACACTTTAATTATTCTTTTCTTTGTATATACAGTATAACCCTGTTAAACCAAGCTCGGTTAAACCAAACAATCGGCAAATCCAAACTTTTTTCGATGGCCCGGCAAAATACTACCATTTATCGTATAAAAAAGTTGGTGGGGTCTCAGATGACCTTATAACCACATGAAAGTTTGGTTTAACCATACTGGAAGTGGCCTGGGGTCCGACAATTTTGTTTGGATTAACCGATAATTTGGATTAACTGACTTTGATTTAACGATAAAAGCAATGCATTTTCGTCATATTTAGATTGAACCTTGTATTTAAAGGAACGTTTGTTTTATTTACTGACGCCTCTAGAGTACATTGATTTTTATCATCGGCTATTGGACGTCAAATATATGGTCATTCTGAAATATTTCTTTGGAGGAAACCCGTTGCCGCCACATAGGTTACTCTTTCTGATAAGTAGCAAGGGGTCTTTTATATGCACTTTCCCACAAACAGGACAGCACACACCCACAGCCTTTGATGAACCAGTTGTGGACTACTGGTTGGAACGGAAAAGAGCGGACCTCATATGTGTTCAATGTTCAGCAGATTCGGTTATTTTTAACAGAGATAAACTTAAGCCACCAACGTGTATCTAATGAAGGGGAGACAATGGATTGATGGCGTCTAGAAAAGTGTGCAGTGCAAGTCTTATTTCAGAACCGACGGGATGGCTGAATAGGTAGGGCGCCCGCTTCCCATGCATGAGGCCCTCGGTTCGATCCCAGGCCGAGTCAAATCACATAAGAATAACTAAAGTCATGCGTATTGTGGTATCGCCTTAGGTTAGACCAGCCATTACCAGCATTGTACAAGGACTGGTTTGGCTCAGTGTCAGGATAATGTGACTGAGTGAGATACTGTGACATGGCACAGGTGTCACTGCGTCCAAATACAACAGCAATTTAAAGTCGTCATGAGTTCGCAATGTCACAAGTTGGTAGCCCTTCTGATTTGACATCAGATGTTATTCGGACAACACACCTCAAGTATTGAGTCTCATTTGGGTTATTTTGCGGTGCTTATTAAAAGTAGTAACTTTTATTTAGAAAAAGCTAATTTTGGAGCCCATTTGAAGTGAAACATGCAAATGTTTTTATGACTTTAGCAGGGTAGCACAGGATCACAAAAGTTTCATTTCATGTGGGTACCAGTGTCTAAGTTGAATATATAGGTTCAAATCCAAGTCATGCAGCGCGTTGGTTTAGAAAATTTGATACTTTCATCAGATTATGCAGTCATAGGTCACCTGCCACTGTACTCTCTTTTAGCCCCCTGACACTGACGACCTGGACCATCTCAATAGGTCAGCAACTGATACAAACTAATGCGGGCGTTCTATGTGTGCCATGGAGGTCGCGAACAGATAAAAACCCATTTTCAATAGACGAGATCACGGTTCCGACTGCGCATACGCTGAAAATGACCTTGGCAGCAAAGTAAATGCGACTGGTCATTGAGTTTGTCAATACGCGTAGCGAAAAACTTCGATTTTATTCAAAATGATTAGAAATACGTAACAATTTGGCATAAACATGTGTGCACACATGCAATATAATGATCTGATAAATATAGACAAAACTAAGACAAAACTAGCCATAGTTAAACATTTTGATCTAAGAAACATACAATTCCACACAAAACAATCAGTGATATCCACATCACCATTATTAATTCTTGTTCTAAATATTAAAATGCCAAATGTGTCAACATACAACCAATATAAAACCAATATCTGATTAACCCTACTAATTTTCTAGTTCTACATATGTCATTAACCAAAGGATATAAATATAAACATTAATAAAATAAGTGAAACTGACTCTGGCTATGGCTCTAACACTAGTCTGAATGTCCAGATTTGTCTAAATCTAAATGCACATAGCATAAATATATATATATATATATATATATATATATAAATCTCTCCACCTGTGCCGGTCTGAAGGCGATAGCGTCCATGCACAAGTGGCGCCAACGTGGCCGAAGGGGGAACTAGGCCCTGTTGTAATGCATCATCTTAATGTGTCTTACAAGATGGTTAGAACTGATGATAGCCGTGTACTTGTTTATATTCCCATAATAAATTATACAAACATATATGCTGGTCAATTACATGAATACGAAAGTGAATTCTATGCGTGCATTAACAATAAGTGATACTTTTAGGGACGGAGGAAGTCAGATGCCTGTCACTGGGTGCTGGCAAGCACATCATGACAGTTAAATGCGCATCTGTGCTTTGTTTGTTTGTTTGTTGTTTTATGTCCTAGCAACATCTAAAGTCATATCAGGACGGGTACCGACTTGTGACAGTGCGCAGTCATGGCGACTTTATAGTGCTGTCCCACTGGGAAACCAGGCCATTGGCACAATGGCCTGATATCCCACTCAGTCACATTATCATGACATGGAGCTAACCACTCCTTGTCCGATCCTAATAATGCCGAGCGCCGGCTAGGACGCATCTGTGCAGATCAGGGGACACACAGACAGACACGCGGCTGGTGAGTGTAGTCATAGTCTGGCAGTGCGCTGGTATCACCCAGTCCATTCCACACATACAGACACACTCAGACACCAGCGGTGGAGCTTTTTCCTCCTCTCCTCACTGACCCATACCCAGCCAATGTGACACCTACAATGACCCGACTCCTAAACGTCGACTCTACACAGGCGCACTGATACAGTGCGCTGATTTAGGTGCTGAAACCTTTCTGGGTCAGGCGCATCAATAAGGCTGGTGAATGAAGACTAGCGTGTTGTGTCCTAATTCAGGTCCTGCACCCCCCCCCCCCTCTTACCCTCGCCCCCCCCCCCCCGCTCCTTACCCATTTTCCTCTTTTAACTTTATGGCACCCCCCCCCCTCACATCCCCGGAACCCCCTTTCAGCTACACCCCATTTCTCCCCCACCCCCCCCACCCGGCGCCTGGATGGGTACCTGCTGTTGCCCTCTATAATACTAGTGTGAGCCTGTGGAATTCGCCTGGTTCATCTGTTGTCGCCAGTCACAATGCGCAGCGCTAATCGGGCCGATAGCCCGACGGACAGGGATCGTCAACCTTGCCATATTTGGATAGTCTTGACAGGATGCTTACCCTTCCCCCCCCCCCCCCTCCCCCCCATCGAATAGCCCAACAATTCACCATTTCTACCAAAGTAGAGGCGTCCGTCTCTCGCTTTGGTAGATCGTGAGATTCGAACCCACGGGTTCGAAACCTGGTCGACTCAAACCAATGACTTAAAGATTGATAATTGCCGCTTCCTAGCCTGGGACTCAGCATCATTACTATTAGGTTAGGGCAGGACTTAGATAAAAGATTCACCCCGTACTTCCAGTACGGGGGTGAACCACAACGTAGTCTAAATACGGGCAAAAATAGCTCTAGTATGGAACAAGAAGTAGAATGCCTGGCACCAATGTCAAATGGTTACTTATATCAGCACAGAGTTGGTGAAATGGGAGAGCATGCAAAAAGACAAGATGGCGGCCACAGAACACAGTCGATTTCACTTTTAAATGGCATTAAAGTATATGTTTTATTATATTTTCCAACTCAAAAATAGCGGGTAAATATGAAGACATATACAAAGAATAAATGTTGCTTCTTAGGTTGTGAAATTAGGCTCTCATAAAGACTCAGTTCATTAGCCCGATTTTTCGACCGTTTTTTATATAAGGCTGGTCTTCACCCATGTACTACAAGTACCAGGTGAATCTTTTATCTAGGCAGGACTATGAGTTTGAAGTCGCCATGGGTGCGCACTGTCGCAACTTGGCACCTATCCTGTTAGGATATAGACCTCCCAAAATGAAAAAAAAACATTCAACTGAATTACCGATACCATTGAAATAGCGATATATAATTATAATAGCACAAATATATAATTGAATCTGTGCAGGACACCATGGGCACTACACAGTTAGCATAAAGTATCCCGGTACCTGACTAACAATTAGGGCAAGACTAATGAGTCACACAATTAGCATACTATATTAGTGGAGTCCCTGCTCTGTGGCTCTCTGAAAGAAGTTGTTCAGAGGGATGGTCTAATAAATAAATAAATTACTCTCTATAAAAGGCCCCAATTAATTAAATAATACACCACTATCCAACTTGGAGATATAGGATCAAATTTAGGTAAGCATTTCGTTTTGAAAATATTCTGTTTCATCGGAGCATGCAACATTGAAGCTAAGATTCCTTATACGCGGTATGCGGCATGCGAATGTGAATGCGAATGCAAATGCAAATGCAAATAAAAATCGAAAAGCATGTAAATGAATAGTGGTGCTTCCATATGTCCGAATACGAATGCGAATGTGAATGTGGCAAATGGATCGACCCATGGACCGATCCGTGCGGCATGCGAATGCGAATACTGTTGCATTTGCCATAGAAAACAATACTGTTCCTTCACAAATTTGTAGGAAAAACCCCAACAAATGTTGGGGGTTGGCATATATCTATGCCGCATATATGACATTCGCATGCCGCATTCCGCATGTCACATACCGCGTATAAGAAATCTTAGCTTTAGGCATAATATTTCAGCCTACTGGACCATCTGAATAGTCATTGTTGTCTTCTCGGCAACTAGTGACAGACGATCAGGAGTGGAGTGTCGAGAACAGCCAGGGTTGGTGATACTGTTGTGGTTAGCCCGCAGCAAATACATAATTGTGGTACGGTAACACAACCCGTGGATATGCCTTATTTATATTCGCATAATAAATTATATATATATATATATATACATAGGGGGCCTATATACGCATGTGTCCATTGTTAGTCGCCATAGGTGGCGCGTCTGCCCTTTGTTCAATTGAGGGTCAGGGGTCGGCAGTCTCGGGTCTTATCTCAATATGTGTGCTTACACATGTTGCCGACTAATAAACGCGAGCAGCCCCCCCCCCCCCCCCACACACACACACACCCTTCACCACACTGCCCACAACCTCCTCCACACAACTCCCACCACCTCCCCCACATTGCACCACACCTCACACAACCTCCCTCACCCCCTACCTCTCACCACACTCACTAACAACGTCTACCCACTCCCCACACCAACACCACAATCACACTCACACAACCTCCCCCGCATGGGTGAAACTTCCATGGCAACACCTCCCAGTACCCTTTCTCCCCCTGTCACCCACCACACCTCATACAACCTGGCACATACCCACCCTTCCAACAACCTCCCCCCCCACCACCACCTCCACCTCCCACCACACCTCCCACAACCTCCCCTCGCACAACCACGTCCCACCACACCTCCCACAACCTCCCCTCGCACAACCACCTTCCACGACACACCACCGACCACCACACCTCCTCCCACAACCTCCCCCACACAACTTCCCGTCCCATTCCCTGCCACAGCCTCCCCCACACCACATCCACCTCCCACCACACCTCACACAACCTCCACACACCCACCTCTTACCGTACCTCCCACAACCTCCCCACACACCCACGCCCACCCACCCACTCACCATAACCTCCCCACTTCCTACCATACCTCTCACAACCACACCCCACCCCACCTCCCACCTCCCACCAGCACCTCAAACACCTTCACATAACACCCCACCTCCAGCGCACCATACCTCCCACAACCTCCCCCACACACTTCACCTCTCACCACACCTCCACAACTCCCCATACCCCCACCTCCACAAACTCCCCACCCACCCACCTGCCACCCAACACCTCCCACACCTCCCCCACGCCACTGTCCACACCTGCCACCACACCTCCACACCTCTCCCACACACCCCAACCCACCTCACCTCACACAACCTCCCGACGCCTGCCTCCCACACCACACAACAACCTCCCCCACACCTCACTGCCCACTACACCTACACATAACCTCCCACACCACACCTCGCCACCACACCTCACACAACCTCATCCCACACCCCTACAACTCCCACCACACCTCCCACAACCTCCCCCACGCCACCTCCACCTCCCACCACACCTCATACAACCTCTCCCACACACACACATCCCACCACACATCACACAACCTCCCGACGCCCGCCTGCCACCACACCACACACAACCTCCCCCACACCCCCACCTCCCACCACACCTCACAAACCTCCCCCACACCCCCACCTCCCACCACACCTCACACAACCTCCCCAACCCCCACCTCCCACCACACCTCACACAACCTCCCCACCCCCACCTCCCAGCCCACCTCCCACACCCCACCTCAGACCACACCTCACACAACCTCCCCACACCCACCACACCTCACACCACACCTCACACAACATCCCCAACCCCCACCTCGCACCACACCTCACACAACCTCCCCACCCCCACCTCCCAGCCACCTCCCACAACCTCCCCCACACCCCACCTCACACCACACCTCCCACATCCTCCCCACACCCTACCTCACACCACACCTCACACAACCTCCCCACCACCACTTCACACCGCACCAAACACAACTCCCCCACACCTCCACCTCCCACCACACCCCGACAACACAACATCCACACATCCCCCACCCCCCCCCCACCCCCCCCCCCCCACACCACCTCCACCTCACACCACACCAAACACAACCCCCCACACCTCCACCTCCCACCACACCTCATACCTCCTACACCTCCTACCTCCTCCCACATCTTCCACACCTCCCCCATACCTCTTGTCGCCCGGCGCACCTCCTTTACCTCCCTTACCTCCCTTACCTCCCTTATCTCCCTTACCTCCCGCCACCCACCCACAGCTACAACTTCCAAGGCCTGCTTTATCAGCATACACTCAGACAGACATACAGCCAGACACCAATAGACGCATCTCGTTTTCTCAGTCACCTATCGCTAGGGGGAGCTGCGAGATAAACAACAACAAAAACAACATGGGACACTATGTGTGACAGGGGCTTATCTAGACCAGCAGGTGGCCAGCTGAGATCATAGCAGATGGGTCGGCGCCGTTCATCTATGATATCACATGTAAGTGTTTGGAAACCTTTCATCTGAACACGTTATCTGAAAAATGCTTTCAGTTTTGTTTGTTCTTTCTTTTCTTGGGTGGGGCTGTGGTTTTTTTTCTTTCTTTTTTGTATTTTTCTGGATAATACTTTTTGTTGTAGCCGGTCAAACATGCACTTATTTAAAAAGATGTATATGTTTATATATTTTCGGCGGTAAGTGAGTAGGATAGTGAGCAGGTGAGCAGTGGCGCCGCCATTGGAGCTGAGGCGAGTAGGCCTGAGCAGTAGATGAGTAGTCAGAGGCTCAACCACCCGATTATTGGTGGGTGGGTGTTAGGAGCGAGTATAGAATTCTGGGTTATTATACTCATATAATTCTTATATATATATATATAATTATATATATGTGAAGTGGGCGAGACTACTCGAATGGTGGAAATGTGGCCTGGGTTGATTAGCTCGCATTCTAAAATGCGGGCTACTCACCAGGCTCGCATTTGCCACCAATTGCGGGGCCGGGTTCCCTGCTGTAACACGTTGCTAGGAGACGTCAATTGTGACTTTCCTAGCAACGGTGGAAGGTCGAGCGCTCGGGCTTCGACCCATCGGACGTGTTTATGCACGCTCTGATGTTTTAGACGAGATTTAGGCTTTTATTGTCGAAATTCCAAACTGATTTAACTTAACAAATACGGGAGGGGATACACTTATTGTACTTAATCGTTATTCAGTGAAATTGATCTATGGAAGAACTCTTATTGTACGAGTTAGGGTAAGAATAAAGCTGTGAGCTCTTGGAAAGGTAAATTGGAATGTTCCTTGCATTCTTTACTATTTTCCAGTCTTCTTGTAAATTAACCGCTATGGTCAACTTGATATTTGATCGCTTTATATGTAATTAAGGGCATTATCCCTGGTAGGCCTTATGCAGCCGAGTAACCCATCTGTGGGAAGATAATAACAGACATATTAACAGAATTAATGTAGTGCTATTTGGCTGAAAATAAGCCATTAACTTAGGCTGATTATCAGTGACAGTAGCAGAGGCACAGGGAGCGTCTGCTTAGTTCTGGATTAATTCGAACATAATAATACACACCGAATGGCGGGGAGGATAGCCAGTTAGTTGAAATAATAAGCAACTGCTTTGGTATAATAAATGCGGGGAGGGACAAAGAACCGTATTCATATGATACTCTGGATGTCCGCCCTTAGCCTGGGAATGACAATGACGGAGACGGTCTACCTGCAGATGGGAGGAGAGGTGGCGGCGGCCAGTGGCAGGCCCCCGGAAATTCACATGGAAATAATTACATAAATTAACATGTAGGCTCGACTTAGGCAGGGGCGGAATAGCTGAACGGTTAAATATATATATAGTTCTCGGTGTCTGCTGTGACTACATTCACAACAGGAGTATCACTTTCCCCCTAACTACAGGAGAAATTCGTAGAATTTACCATATTTAAAATGCTTTTAATTGACCTAAGCGAAATAGCGAATGGTACACATTGTCTCTCATTTCTGCATGAGTGCAAGGAAATAAGCAACACAAGGAATAGCATGTGGTGAAATAGGGGTTAAATTTCCCTGGATCATCAGCCCATGCTTTTTCTAATCTATTCTTGAATGAATTTATTGACTCGGCATCAATAACATTTTGTGGGAGACTTTTCCATATATTTATGATCCTGTTTAAGAAACTGTGTTGCCTTAACTTTGAAATGGCTCTGGGTTTTACTATTTTGAGAGTATGGCCCCGACTGCCTTCTCTTTTATTCAAGGTGAACAATTTGTTCATATCTATTTATCAAAACCTTTCATAATTTTAAATACTTCAATTATGTCAATTCTTGTCCTTCTGTAGGAAAGGGTAGGATGTTTCAATTCCCTAAGCCTTTGTTCATAGGGTAAGTCCTTTATAACTGCAACTAATTTTTGTGCACGTCTCTGAACTAAGGTGTATATGTGACAACATAAGTTCTCAGGCTTGGCTGGATTAATTAGATTGTGTGTGCATATTTCGAATCTGGTTGGCGGCGTCGGTAGGGGGGGGTGGGGGGAGGGTAAATGGGTCCTCCTTGTGTCTTTATGATGGACACTAAGTAGATCATGCACTAGCATCAACCCACATTATAATGGAGGGGCGCCATTTTGTATTTTGTTTGCATGTGGCTCCCCATATCACAGCGCTGCCTCATTTACCTAGAAATAGCCCTTCATGAAATTGGCAGGATATCGTCCTTTCAACATAAGGGCACATATGTACATATACATTATATAGATTGCAGTGGTGTCATATTGCCTTGGTACCCCCCTCCCCCACACCCCTCCTGTCCCCTCTGAACCTCTGAGCATACAGGCGACCAATATGATTGCCGGTACTAATGGGGGTCTTAGAAGCTGACGGGCTAGATCAGCCCAACTGCGCAATGCAACGACATTGCACAATAAGGGGATTGTGGTACTAGAATACACAGTCCACATTGAGGAAAATAATACAGATCCAGTGGGACCAGACGGGATGGCCGATGAGTTGAGCGTCCGTCTCTCGTTTGGGTAGATCATGGAATTCGAACCCACGGGTTCGAACCCTGGTCGAGTCAAACCGATGACTTAAAAATTGATACCTGTCGCTTCCTAGCCAGGCCCTTGGCTTTATTTAAACGAACAAGTTCTTAAAGTTGCGTCGTCCAATGGCGTTTGAATTTTTTAGATAAATAGATCAAACTGATCGTTATGTGAGGTATAAAGTACTTATGCAAATATTATTATGTATGTAATTCTCCTGTCTTCTATTGTTATCATTACGACTGCTCCTGTAACCTTTCCCTTTAAGACGCTCCTTTCTACTATGGGTTACTGGAGGCTGAGGTGCGGCCTGGAGATCGGCAGGCCTGCTTCCAAGCAGCTCCCCTAATTCCCCTCCTTCCCTCTAGGTGGCACCTCACCCCCCTACTAACGGCCCATTTCGCCAACGAATTAGTTCAATAAAATTAATGGTAGGTCTAAAGGGCCAGCCAGAGTTATAGGCTTGATCCATACGAATCTGACTTGTCTCCTTTCTGTTATGTTCTGTTTGCTAATTATTATGGAAGGAACTAATAATAACCTACTAATTATTAGTCCAGAGTGATTTTGTTTAAAATATTCTAATTTCAGAGCAATTTAAGCTTAAAGAACCCAGAATCATTTCGACAAGCTTGCCAAAAGTCCTGTACTTATGACACAGATTACTATCTTGCGATGGTCATGTTGATGTGAGTTGACCTAGTAATGTGTATGTCTTAGAACCTGACTAATGCCATATATGGTATTGGGAATGAGGGCAAGACAAATCAGGTCATGAGATTGACATAAATTGTTTGTGGGCTCTCTGCCTGATGGCTTCCTCAAAGTAAGTGTCCAATGGGATGAGGTAGTAGATTCACTGATTATTCTGTATATGCTGTCCCAAATTACTAGTTAATACACCAATATCTAAGTTGCGTATAATGAATCAAATATAGATAAGTATTTTCCTTTTGACAAATATACATTTCATCACACCATGCAACTTTAATAACTGCACCCGCATCTAATTTGCATATGTACAATAAAATCTAGGTAGGTGTTTTAGTTTTTGAAACTGTGATGTTTTCATCAGACTATGCATCTCTAATAAAGTAATGTATGTGAACTGAAGAGAGAAAAACAGAAATGAACAACATTCTTGAGGCACAGCCCACAGACAGATTGGGTGTCTATTTAAGGTTGGTTGCTTGTTAGAGTTTTATGTCCGGGCAACATCTAAGGTCATATCAAGATGGGTACCAACTTGTGACAGTGTGCACTCGTCATGACTTTATAGTGCTTCCCCACTGGGAAATCAGGCCACCCGCACCATGACCCAATATCCCACTCAGCAATATTATCTTGACACTGAGCTAACCAGTCCTTGCCCTATGCTATTAATGTTGAGTGCCAGCCTAGGAAGCGACAAGTATCAATTTTATAAGTCATTGGTTTGACTCGACCGGGAACCGAACTCCCGACCTTCCGCATGCGAGCGCCGCGCTCTATCAATTCCACCACCGCGCCCGGTATCTATTTAAGGTGATGTCCTCTATTTTTATAAAATTATAAATCTTACCCTCCCATCTACCAGAGTACCTTTCATAGCAACTCAAGTGAAAGATCATTAAAAAAA
Organism: Branchipolynoe longqiensis; assembly: GCA_030323885.1. Classification (NCBI taxonomy): domain Eukaryota; kingdom Metazoa; phylum Annelida; class Polychaeta; order Phyllodocida; family Polynoidae; genus Branchipolynoe; species Branchipolynoe longqiensis. Next base: position 23,937,108 of record CM059201.1, on the reverse strand, counting down.
ACAAATTCCTTGACCATTTTGAGAAGAAGAAATAAGACCCACAATAATATTTCACCAAGATAACAGTGTGCTTATCAACAGTGAACAACCTAAGAACAATGGCAAATTCATGCAAGGGCCACGCTCTATCAATTCTACCACCGCGCCCGGTATCTATTTAAGGTGATGTAATCTATTTTGATAAAATTATAAATCTCACCCCTCCCATCTACCGGAGTACCATTCATAGCAGCTCAAGTGAAAGGTCATTTAAAAAATATGTTCCTTGACCCTTTTGAGAAGAAGAAATAAGACCCACAATAATATTTCACCAAGATAACAGTGTGCTTATCAACAGTGATCAACCTAAGAACAATGGCAAATTCTCCAGTATCCGTTTAGGATGAGAGGTGGCGAGGAAGACGTGTAGTGCCTAACTAGATAGTTCTTTGTTACTCAGTAAATTGCAAACAGGGGAAAAAAATCACCCAACTATCGCCTCCATTTTTACTTCCCACAGTATGTCATGACGTCACGCTTACCATTTTTCAATGTTAATCTAATCTGGGGCTCTTAGCTGAAGCATATGTTTTCATTAATATTTTCATATATATATAATATATAAGTAGTATATATGTAGTACATATATAGATTATATATGTCGTGGTGTTGTCTTTGGTGAAGTGGTTAGAGTGTCTGACTTTTTTTCTAGGTCAGACTCCTAATCTGAAGGTCAGTGGTTCGATCCCCCGTGCCTCCACCTCTGCCAATTTGGATTTCCGCCACTGTGTATAACTTACAGCGTTATCAAAGGCCGGTTGCTCTCATACCATGTCTATGTGGTGTGTGAGGTTAAAAATCCCTTGGGTCGGTAAAAGTGTAGGCTCGGGCTTTCTATCGACCAACTGTCTACAGGTGAAAACAAGTCTATTCAGACTTATCCATGATAAATATTCCAGAAAAAAAAAGTACTATTCCAATTTTAAATGGCCTGAATACGAAAGATCAGACCGCCCACAAGGACCATGATGATACATCCAAATGTGTATAATTATAATCAAGCGTTTCGGTTTATTCATTATAAAGCGCATTTACAGAACGATCTTCTAATCAATATGGAGGCACATCACAGTTACTTCACATGGCACTAGTGTCGTTAGCCCTTGCAGAACTTACTCCTGTCCCGCATCATCACGCTGGCAACCGGTGTTAAGCAAATAAACTAACCCGCTCTGAATATAATTATTTACCCAGACCGAAGAACAGTTCACACCAGAGAAGGTTTCACATAGCTCCCCACTCTAGCCAGTACCTACAGGACGTCGTGTCGGAATCGGTAGAGTGCAGGTCTCGCGTGCGGGAGATCGGGAGTTCAATTCCCAGTCGAGTCAAACCAGATGACTTACAAAATGTATAGTTGTCACTTCCTAGCTTGGCACTCGGCATTATTAGGATAGGGCAAGGACTGGTGAGCTCAGTGTCAGGATAATGTGACTTAGTGGGATATCGGGTCATGGTGCCTGATTTCCCCATGGGGAAGCACTATAAAGTCGCCATGAGTGTTTTGTTTGTTTGTTCCTTGTTGTTTTACATCCCAGCAACATCTAAGGTCATATCAGGATGGGTTCCGACTTGCCACAGTGCACTCATGGTGACTTAATAGTGCTGCCCCACTGGAAGACCAGGCCACCAGTACCATGACCTGATATCCCACTCAGTTACATTATCCTGACACTGAGCCAACCAGTCCTTGCCCTATCTAATAATAATGCAAAGCACCAGGCTAGGAAGCGACTCATTGGTTTGACTCGACCAGGGTTCAAACCCATGACACCACGATCTACCAACATGGGAGATGGACGCTCTAACTCATTCGCCCATCCCATCTGGTCCGACATGAGTGCGTACTGTCACAAGTCGGTACTCGTTCTGATATGACCTTAGATGTTGCCATGACGTAAAACTCCGACAACCAACCACCCCCACCCTAGCCAGTGCCGACTGTGCAGTGACCAAAACAAAGCCCGCGGAAAATGTGCTACACGCAGCCAACATGGCCATATGGCCGTGTTCAAAGACAGACAGTCTGCCGCTAGTAAGATAACCGAGCACGGTCCGGATATATTATTGATGCGCATTGTCTGCGTGCCTCTCTGACTGCCCTCGGTTTGTGGATGCATTATATTCAGTCATGTCCACAGTGCAGACTCGGATATCGGCCAGTGTGGTATAACGGACACCCCGTAATGATGACAGTCTTGGTTCATTAAGGCCTATGCTGTCGACACGGCCTAAAGCCCCAGTCACACATCACCGGACTGAGTACCGGACACCACTGGACAAAGAATTTTCTAGTCCGGTGTTGTCCGCTGTCAAACTGCTGCAACAGCCACCAGATGAAACGGATGCTAAACGGATGCTAAACGGATGCTAAACGGATGTCAAACGGACGTCAAACAGACAGACCGGACACCAACCGGACACCAACCGGACACCTACCGGACACCTACCGGACTGTTCACAGACGCGCCAAAAACCGAAGGACCGAATTCCCGCAGCACCATCAATGGACTCTTCAGGATACAAAACGGACACCTAACGGATGAGTAACGGACATGAACCGGACGTAACGGACGAAACGGACTTAAAACGGACAGCAACCATACACGTCAGTCCGGTGGTGTCTGATTCAAGGTTAGTGCATGATCAGAATTTGTACCTTATACTGCCGGACACCAGCGGACACCGCCGGACACCGCCGGATGGGTACCGGACATTGCCATTCATCACCGGACAGTGTCTGGTTCATGTCTGGTTCCCCAGTCCGGTAAGGTGTGACTGGGCCTTTAAGCAACCACCAATCAATCAAATCAATCCACAATCTCTCTCTCTCTTCCTCTCGTTTCTCTCCCCCCTACTCTTTCTCTTTCTCGTCTTCTCTCTCGTTCTCTCTCTCTCTACCTCGTATGGGTTTAAAATCACCGTACCAGCCCACCTCGCCTGCACCGGATGTTGAACAGTGTCAGTTGCACCGGAGTATTTTTAATACATAATATATTTGTTTGTATGCATAAGTTTCAGAAAACCTACTTGTTTATTTTGTTATCCCCTTACAATTCTCATAGGATGTGTACCGACTTGCAAGTCTGCACTCAATAATTTCTATAGCGCTGTACCATTGGCATACCACGCCACGGGCACCATGTCCCGATACCCCACTCAGTTACATTATTCTGAAACCGAGCCAATCAATATGTTCCATATCATAACAATATCAACCATCAGACAGGTTATGGATTTTTTAAAGTCCAAATTATTAAAGTCTTTGGTTTGATCTGGCCGGAGATCGAACCCATGCCCTTACAGAGGGGGAGTGGATAGCCCTGTACACATTCTGGGTGTGTTGCTGTTTTACGTCCTAGGAACATCTAAGGTAATATCAGGGCGGACACACTTGGTCATCCCATCTGGGTTCCCCAGGCTTTACTGAATGGGATAAATAATTGGGATCTTCACCATACATACCATAGCAGTTTCACAACGTAGATGGCGCAGGAGTCAAGATGGCGGAGGGCGACTAAAGTTCACTGGCGGAGTAAGCATAATCCGTTCATATCCGGTTTCATCTTCCTTAATCAAACCCTGGAGAAGGCCTCTACACGCAGCACCATTTTTGTTGTTGTTTTTGTTTGTGGGATTTTTCTTGTTGGAGGGGCGGGTGGGGGGGTGGGGTGGAGGGAGGTCTCCTCATTACCCAAAGAACTAGCACATCAATCATAACGGCACTTCTTTCCCGAGCTCCTAGGCAAACTCTCAATGCAATGTAAACCTCCTTAAAAAAAAGGTAGGCGGGGGAAAAAAACACCGACCAAAAAAAAATAAAAACCTGAAAAAAACAAACAAAAGAGCTCGGCAAGTAGACTCTGGGATAAAAGCAGCACCCATCTCCCCATTTTTTTGTGGCACCATTTTTGTAGTTGGGGTTATTTGTTGTTTCTTTTTTGTTATTGATGCAGTGGTGTACATAATAGGTGGGTCATGTGAGTTCAGTGCTGAGTGATGGCGCATTGTCAGGCCTCTCCAGAGCCTTGTCTGTCTCAAGGATGTTTGTGTGTTGTTGTTTTACGTCCTAGCAACATCTAAGGCATATCAGGACAGGGACCGACAGTGTGCACTCATGACAACTTGTATAGTGCTGCCCCACTGGGAAACCAGGCCACCAGCACCATGACCTGATATCCCACTCAGTCACATTATCCCACTCAGTCACATTATCCTGACACTGGGCCAACCAGTCCATGCCAAAGGCCTGGCTAGGAAGCGACACGTATCCATTTTTAGGTGATTGGTTTGACTCGACCAGGGTTCGAATCCACAAACCTATGCGTTCGGATCCCCCGATCTCCCAAAACAGGAGATGGATGCTCAACTCATTCGGCCATCCAGTCTGGTCGGAACTGGGGTTCTCTAGGATGGCTTGCGACTGGTGCAATAATACTAATATGAAGTTCTACCTACGGCATGTGAAGTCTGGTCTGTGAACCGGGCGCGGTGGCCGAATCGGTATAGCTCAGGCTTCCCGTGCGGAAGGTCGCTAGTTCGATTCCCGTTCGAGTCAAAGTAATGACTTCCCGGTCGAGGCAAACCGATGACTTACAAAATTGATACTTGTCGCTACCTAGCCAGGTGCTCGGTATTATTAGGATAGGGCAAGGACTGGTTAGTGTCAGGATAATGTGACTGAGTAGGATATCAGGGCATTGTGTTGGTCGCTTGGTTTCCCAGTGGGGCAGCACTATACAGTTGCCATGAGTGTGCACTGTCACAAGTCGGTACCCATCCTGATATGACCATAGATGTTGCCAGGACGTAAAACTCCAACAAACGAACAAACAATGTGTATGCAATCCCCTACTGACAACGCCACATTGACTGCGCATTACAATACCTGGCTTTGATTATCACGAACACAAGGCCATCTGACGCAAACACACGCTGCTTTGTTTTGAGGATTGCTTCATCTGGATGACGTAAAGAAAAACAATGATATTTACAGCTTGGTGGGATTTTTTTGTAGTTTTTTGTTTAAATAGGAGAAAGTGCATTTTCCGCTCAAGAACTCACGCGCTAATATGAACCATGCCCACCTAGGAAAAGAACCGGGCCCGGGCTCCGTGTGTGTGTGTGTGTTGTTGTTTTACGTCCTAGCAACATCTGAGGCATTCATGTCATCCACAAGACAATCCGCACAGGTCATCTCTGAAACGCACTGCTGAGGTACACCAGTCCAGTTCTATTGGTGTGCTATATATCCACTATATATATATATATATATATATCCACTAATATCCACTATATATATATATATATATATATATATATATGCACCATGTGTGCTATATTTCTACTATATATATATGCACTATGTGTGTTATATCATCATGCTGTCGGTCGCGATGCGACAAAGACTGCTTTCAATACTTGACTGACGCTCTCCATTTAGCTCTCTGCTGTGAGAGTTGCGTCCATGAGTCAGTCTTATGTCTCTCAGCTTCAGGTTTTTTGTGCGGTTGTACATTTCATGAAAGCTGCCTGCAAAAGTGTTGAAGTACCTCTGGCTTTTGCAAGTTACCAGCGGCACTTTCTTGGGGAGCAAATAGAGGTTTCACACCGGCAAGAACATGTCAAGACAGGTGCAAACTATTTGTCCCTGCAGTGGCTGGTCGGGAGATGTTGGGAGTTCCATACATCAACCACCCTTAATGCTGCCACAGTGCCATCGTTATCTGTTTAGGGTTTGCTCCCTTAGCCTTCGGTTCTGTCAAGAACCTGTACCACAAGGCAGTGGTTTACAACTCTGCAGGGCAGGGGCGTTAAACTCCCTGAGGTATTGCTATACCGGCAATACCTGCATACCTATCTGTTATATAACCACTATATACACACTATATGTGTTATATATCCACTATATATATATGTACTGTGTATGTTATATATCCACTATATATATGCACCATGTGTGTTACAAATCCACTATATATATGCACTATGTGTGTTATATATCCACTATATATGCACTGTGTCTGTTATAATATATCCACTATATAAACACTATGTGTGCTCTATATCTACTATATATGCATTGTGTGTGTTATATATGCACTATATATGCACTATCTGTGTTATATATCCACTATATATGCATTATGTTTTATATAGCCACTATATATGCACTATATGTGCTATGTATCCACTATATACGCTCTACGTATATGCTACATAACCAATATATACATCAACTTATTTTTCCTCCCGTGCGGGTTATTGGGAGTTCGATTCCTGGTAGAGTCAAACCAATGACATACAAATGTGATACTGTCGCTACCTAACCTGGCACTCGGCATTAATAATATACGACAATGACTGGTTCACGCAGTATCAGGATAATGTGACTGTGTGCGATATCGGGTCATGGTGACGGCGGCCTGGTCTCCCAGTGGTGCAGCACTATAATTGATAAAGTCACCACCAGTGCACACTGTCACAAGTCGGTACCCATCCTGATTTGTCCTTACATGTTGCTAGGATGTAAAACAACAACCCAACTCAACTTTTTTTTATATCCTCCTCAAAACAAATAGCGTACTAAGTGGACCAAATTGTCTCACGGACGAGATGACTCGCGTGTCGTACTACAAAGAGCACTATCGCGCCGCCCCAGACGCTTTTAGAACCCCCCGCCATGTTAGATCCGGGTACTTTCCGCACAAAAGATGGCTGCTGCAGATGAAAGAAACTCCGGAAGCAGCGCAAAATCTCGCGAGATTCCACTCGAGTCTGCTCAGTGCTCAGTGCTCGGCCCTCTACCGGGCTTCATGAGAACTACGCTATGAATATGATCCAGCCCGTTCTGCGCCTGTGTCCCGAGTGAGAGGGATATTGAACCGCAGTCCACCAAAGCGAAGTGACGACGGCGATTAAACTGGAAATGCTGGCAGGTCAGCTATTTATACATTAATAAGCATTGTATTTTACCTCCAGGGGCGGTATGCATGAACAAGTTTTTATTGGCTCCGGTCTTAAGGGCCGCCACCGGGTTAGCTAACGGCGGTGTTCTGAAATGGGTCACCAGGTATGTACGGAGCCAAAGCGCAGTGGCGTTAACTAACCTAGCAGTTATTTATAGATTTGGGGTATCCCTCTGAGCCTGTTCTCAGCGAGCACCGCTATTTGCCAATATTTGCGCCGATGCAATATGGTTTGTCAGCAGCCATCAGCTTTTCGAGGCCAAATGTTCTAATGTACCTGATTTATCCTGTGATAAGCGGCGGCGTTAATATCGGTTCGATTTCGGGGTTAATTTGATAAAATTTCAATTTTTTACTATGTTATTCTGTTAAATATAATAGCATTGAATAGAATTGGGCATAATATATCGCCGCCGATGCGGCGGCGGGCGGCGGGCGGCGGGCGGCGGGCGGCGGGCGGCGGGCGGCGGGCGGCGGGCGGCGGGCGGCGGGCGGCGGGCGGCGGGTGGCGGGCGGCGGGCGGCGGGCGGCGGGCGGCGGCAATTTGTTTTGTCTTCATTCGACAATATGCATATCAGCACTGATGTACCGGTGGCTTTAATATGGCTTCGATTTTAGGTTTAATTTGATCAAATTTCACTTTTGAGTATGTAATTCTATTAAATATGATAGCATTGAATAGATTTGGGCCTAATCGGTACCTAACACCGCCCGTAAACTTGCTACGGAGTGGTGTTAGTGTACGCGACGTTAAACTCGCGGTGTTTCCGTAACACCGCTCCATAGATACTGACTTTTTGCTGCTAACCTAGAAATCCCGTTCAAAACTGGTTTTGGCTCGCTAACACCGCTCCATGCATACGGGCCATGGAGTTGTGTACAAGTTTATTACTTGTGTCAAATCACGGCAACGAATTTGCATGGCTATGCATGCTGGCATTGAATTCCTCCCGAATTTAATCGTTCCTTTGCTCCATCCGGGTAATAAATACCAAGTGACAGGTGATGTAGATGATATGTATCAATTTGTGTTTGACCCTGTTGAGGATAATACCCATGAGCTCCCACACCTATGGTCATATCAGGAGAGGTATCGACTTGTGACAGTGCGCACACATGGCAATTTTAAAATACTGCCCCACTGGGAGACCAGGCCACCAGCACCGCGACCTGATATCCTGCTCAGTCACATTATCCTGACACTGAACCAACCATTTCTTGCCCTATCCTAATAATGCCGAGCACCTAGCTAGGAAGTGATAAGTATCAATGTTATATGTCATTGGTTTGACGCAACCAGGAATTGAACTCCCGACCTTCGCCATGGGAGGCCTACAGCTCTACCTATTCGACCTCCGCCTCCAGTAGGATGGGTCGGTTCATTACACTGGAATTTCTAGGGTAGAGTAGTTTAAAAAAAAAAAATCCATGGACACAGAATAATATAAGTAGAACAACTAGCAGGTTTGCATCAATACTCTTGGTAGTATTTCGTGATAGATAATACAGTATAACCCAGTTAAACCAAACTTGAAGGGACCCTATAAATTTGTTTGGATTAACCGATCATTGGTTTAACCAAGCTTTGACTTTGACTTGGCTTTGGCAAAAACAGGGGTGCATTATGAATGTACAATGTATGTGTACACTATGATTATTGTTTTTTTAATGTACATACACTTTAACCCCATTAAACTAACCTCGGTTAAGTCAAACGATCGGTTAATCCAAACTTTTTTCGGCAACCTGGCAAAATACTACCATTTATCATATAAAAAAGTCTCAGCTGACCTTAAACCCACATGAAAGTTTGGTTTAACTGTACCGGAAGTGGCCTGGGGCCGACAATTTTATTTGGATTAACCGATACTTAGGATTAACCGACTTTGGTTTAACCAACTTTTTTATATGATAAATGGTAGTATTTTGCCGGGCCGCCGAAAAAAGTTTGCATTAACCGATCGTTTGGTTTAACCGAGCTTAGTTTAACAGGGTTGTACTGTATGATACTCAGTCTTCAGATTTGCACCGCATTCAGTCGGCAATATATGTTGCCGTATTTATGTCATGTTGAGGGTTTCCGACAGCTAGCTAGCACGCTCTCCCCCTCCCCTCCTTGCGCTTTCAATTCGATACATCATATTTGCACCGCGTTCCAGTGACCAGCGCGTTGCTATGGACCTCATATGTCCATGACGTATTACATTCTTCAATTGACATCATGCAGCTTACAGAATACACCTTTAGTAAGAAGAGGACGACATTCGGCGAATGTTCATGGCTGCATAATCCGATGTTTTTGAGTTAACGCCACATTTTCTACATATTTTCTGATCGGTATAAATCTACTGCACTTGAGTTTGGAGTAACCTTTTTTTTTTAATGGCTAGCTTCGGAGATATTTGAAGTGAAAACATCCAAAAATAAAGTTTGTTTGTTTGTTGTTTTACATCCCATCAACATCTAAGGTCATATCAGGATGGGTACCGACAAGTGACAGTGTGCACTCATGGTGACCTTAAAGTACTGCCGCACTGGAAGCACAGGCCACCAGCACCATGACCTGATATCCCACTCAGTCACATTATCCTGACACTGAGTAAACCAGTCCTTGCCCTATCATAATAATGCCGAGCGCCAGGCTAGGTAGCAACAAGTATCAATTTTTAAGTCTTTGGTTTGACTCGACAAGGGTTCGAACCCACAATAACACGATTTACCAACATGGGAGACGGACACTCTAACTCATTCGGCCATCCCGTCTTGTTCAAGAATATAGAGTTGGCGTGCACACTGAAATACTGAACACAATACAGTATAACCTTGTTTGACCTGCACCTGTGACAGGTTCCATTAATTTGCCATAATAGGAGGCATACTCCTATTCAGGACCGGGCGAGATGGTCGAATCGATAGAGCGCAGGATTCATGTCCGGGAGATCTTGGGTTCGATTCCCGGTCGAGTCAAACCAATAACATACAAAATTGACCTTTGAGGGAAACAGGTATTTCGCTAGAGCAGACGACACACACTGGGACAGGGTCGTAAATTGGGTCGTGATGAATGGACCCATGGCAACACGAACAATGCCAGCTGTCAAGCGGCCACCCCTGTATGCACATGCTCTGATCCATACATTGTTATGGGTGCTCGTCAGTTATCGCTTCCTTTTCAACCCCCAGAATTAAATGAGCCATAATGATGCGAGTATGATACCTAAAGTAGGTCACGTGTGAAACAATGTATGATGTCACTCCCGAGGTCCTCCCGATTCGGCTCAAAGAGCGCCCTTAGGGGACCGTAGCGTGTGGTTGGAGAGAATATGGAGTACTGATGCGCATGCTCAGTCTATTTTGTTGTTATAATTACTATGTTCAGTAATTAATGGCTTATCATCCACTAGAACCATCTGTGGAGCTTTTATTGCAGGATTAAGCTATGCGTGCTATATATACAATATAGTACTATATATGTACTATATATGTATTATATATGTACTATATTACAGGGGGGCACCCAGGAATTGGCTAGGGGGTGTTTCCAAATATGGATCGAAACTACCCCTATTTTAGGGTAATTCTTTTCACATGGGTTGGTGGAACAACACCCATTTTAGGGCAATATTTTACATGGTTTTCTGGTGCAACAACCCACATTTTGGTGCAAACCCTCTTCCCCCTTGAAGTATAGAGTGTTACAGAGCATGGCCCTTTGAAATATACGTTTATATAATTATATTTGGGGAGGGGGGGGTTCCGGGCAACCAGGAAACCCCCCTGGGTGCGCCCCTGTTAATATATGTATTATATATGTACTATATATGTACTATATATTTACTATATATGTACCATATATGTACCATATATGTACCATATATGTACCATATATGTACTATATATGTACTATTTATGTGCTATATATGTACTATATATGTACTATATATGTACTATATATGTACTATATATGTACTATATATGTACTATATATGTACTATATATGTACTATATATGTACTATATATGTACTATATATGTACTATATATGTACTATATATGTACTATATGTGTACTATATATGTACTCTATATGTACTATATATGTTGCTATACATGTATTACATGTACTATACATGTATTATACTGTACTATACATGTATAATATGTACTATATATGTACTATATATGTATATAATGTACTATATATGTACTATTATGTACTACACATCATACATGTACTATATCTGTACTTATATGTACTATATATGTACTTATATGTACTATATATGACTATATATGTACTATATATGTACATATTATGTAGGCCTACTATATATGTACTATATGTGTACTATATATGTATATATATGTACTATATATGTACTATATATGTACTTATTATGTACTATATATGTACTATATATGTACTATTTATCTACTATATATGTACTATATATGTACTATATATGTACTATATATGTACTATATATGTACTATATATGTACTATATATGTACTATACATGTACTGTACATGTACTATACATGTACTATACATGTAATATATATGTACTATATGTGTACTATATATGTACTATATATGTACTATATATGTACTATATATGTACTCTATATGTACTATATCTGTACTATATATGTACTATCTATGTACTATATATGTACTATATATGTACTATATATGTACTATATATGTACTATATATGTAGGCCTACTATATATGTACTATATATGTACTATATATGTACTATATATGTACTATATATGTACTATATATGTAGGCCTACTATATATGTACTATATATGTACTATGTATGTACTATATATGTACTATATATGTACTATATATGTACTATATATGTACTATATATGTACTACACATTTATTATACAGGTACTACTATACTATACATGTACTATACATGTACTATACATGTACTATACATGTACTATAAATGTACTAATACTACTATACATGTACTAGACATGTACTACTACTATATATGTGGACTGAACCGCTGTAAAGAACGTCTTCACAGCGGTGGCTGAATCAGTTACTGAGTTAGAGTGCTGACTTCCCATGTAGAAGGTCGGCAGTTTGAATCGCAGAATAGTCAAATCGATGACTTACAAAATTTATACTTGTTGCTACCTAGCCTCGCGTTCGGCATTATGAGGATATGGCAAGGACTGGTTTGTTACGCATCAGTAACTGAGTAGAGAGATCAGGTCATGGTGCCAGTGGTTTGGTATTATAGTTGGGAAACACTATAAAGTCGTCATGAGCATGCACTGTCACCATGCCAGTGTCAGAAGTCGGTACCCATCCTAATATAACCTTAGATGTTGCGAGGATATAAAAGCCAAACAGAAAAAATATAGATGTACTCTGTATGTGCTATATACGTATTATTGTTTGTTTATTTGTTGTTTTGCGTCCTAGCAACATCTAAGGTCATATCAGGACATATCCGTATTATGTGTGCTATATAGGCACTGTGTGTGCTACATACATGCTATAGCTGCACTAAAGGTTATGTGTTATATATACACTATATATGCTCTTTATGTGTTATATATATATACTAGGTGTGTTATATATGTACGATATGTGTGTTATATCTAGGATGTGTGTTATATACATACGATACGTGTGCTATACATACTATGTGTGTTATATATGTACAATATGTGTGCTATATATACTATGTGAGTTATATATGTACAATATGTGGGCTATATATACAATGCGTGTTATATACATACAATATGTGAGCTATATATACTATGTGTGATATATATGTATGATATGTGGGTTATGTATACTATGTGTGTTATATATGTAGGATATGTTAATATATATACTATGTATGTTATATACATACATTATGTGTGTTATATATACTATGTGTGTTATATATGTATGATATGTGTGCTATATAATATTATGTGTGTTATATATGTACGATATGTGTGCTATATATACTATGTGTGGTAGATACATACAATATGTGTGCTATATATATTATATGTGTTATATATGTATGATATGTGGGCTATGGATGCTATGTTTGTTATATATGTACGATATGTGTATTATATATACTATGTGTGTTATATACATACAATATGTGTGCTATATATACTAGATGTGTTATATATGTATGATATGTGGGTTATGTATACTATGTTTGTTACATATGTATGATATGTGGGTTCTATATGGACTATATCTGCTATATGGACGCGAAGTATGCTTTATAATTATATATGTTTCAGCGTCCTTCCCATCTGATGCCTACAGCGAGCGACCTTTGGCTGGTGCCCAGTGAGATGTCATATATGATCAGTCTACGTGATGCAAGTATACGAGCAGGACAATGCACACGTTCACAAACCGGACGGGATGGCCTAATGACGAAGCAGCCCGCTTTCAATGTGGTAGGTCATGGTTCAATCCCCGGCAGAGTCAAACGGAAGACTTACACAATTGATACTTGGCACTACCTTGCTATATGCTCGACATGGATAGGGCTAGGACTCGTTGGTTTAGTCTCAGAATAACGTGGTTGAGTGGGATACTGTGTCATTTTGCTAACGTTACTATATATAAGTGGAGGAGCATCATGTTATTAACAAGACATCACGGGTATAGTTTCGGCGGCTTGCTATCCCAGTGAGGCAGCACTATAAAGTCGCCATGAGTGCGCATTTTCATAATGCGGCGCCCGTCCTGATATGACCTCAGATGTTGCTGGGACTTAAAAACCAAACAACCAAACATCTGGGGTGAGGAGTTCCCGAAACAACAAACACAAATGTCTGAAGTGTGTTCAATAATATGTGTACAACATAAAACATTCACAACTGAACTTGCTATTTGAAACATTAGTACCACAGATACCAGGCCACTCGAGGCTTACACATGATTTTCTGTTTAAGGGGGACCCTCCCACTGAATGTATTGAGTGTCAGTCCCCAAGTTGTGTCGATTTCTTGGCCCTGCACCAACAGTTTTACACTGCAAACAGCGTGCACAACCTTTTTACAAAGGTAAAACAAGAAAACATGTTAGCCTTTTTAAGGGCAGCTGGACTATATCACCACATATAGTCCAGTAAACCAATTAGATCAATTAACAACCTTTAACTTTTATCAAAATTCTATTTCCTTTAGCCACAAGTTATGTAACTGTGAGCTTTTTAAATCCACGGTGTACTGGCACAAAATTGATTCTGTGCGTTTGCATACTGTAAAAGTGATGGTTGAATAAAAACCAAAAATTCTCGCCGTAAATATGGCCTATGCTGCCGACACGGTGTAAAGAAACCACCAATCAATCAAAACCAGAGATACCAGAGCAATCTTCCAATTAGTTGTTAATTATTTGCTAGGATGCAATGAGCTTGAGGATCCCACAAGGGTAAATTTTGTTTGTTTGTTGGCGTTTTACATCCTAGCCATTTAAAGGTCAAATGAGGATGGGCACCGACTTGTGACAGTGTGCAATCATGGCAACTTTATAGTGCTCCCTTACTGGAAGACCAGGCTGCTGGCACCATGACCCAATATCCCACTCAGTCACATTATCCTAATACTTAGCAAACTAGTCCTTGCCCTATCCTATCAATGCCGAACACCAGGCTAGGTAGCGACAAGTATCAATTTGATCAGTCATTGGTTTGACTTGGCTACACTTGCTATCCGGACCGCACTTCATCCACACCTCTCTCTATCTCCTCTCCACTGGCCTTGCTCCTCCTTGATATGTCTGAAAAGAGTTCCAGGAGGGGGAGCCGACCAGCATTTCACCTTCTACTGTTACTCTGTCTGTGTGTTTGGCTCGCTGGATGGTCACCATAGAGCAAATAGACACGGTCCTTTGACTCAACTCTCCTCATTTCTCTTTCCTAGACTCCACCTTTTTTATTTTCCTCAGGCATACTTCTCCCCCTGATCAGGGGAGTTGTGTGCTTGAGTGGTGCCTTTTACCTTTATGTTTCTCTCGCTTTGCTCTTGTTGCTGGAACCACCGCTGGACCCATCTTTACCCGCCCTTCCTTGGAAACCCTTGCTGCTGTCTGCTGGATACAAGTGCTGTGCTACCGCCGGACCGGAGTGATTCTGGACCGCCCCAACGACTCATCGTTTAATCGTTGTAAAGACATCCCCCAGCTTCTACAACCGTCGCACCAGAAGATTATTCTTCAACCAAAGATTGGGCCGATTTATCGGAGCCTCTCTATAATGTTGCAGTTCTGCAACCAGTAACCGTTGTAAGGTTACAAACAACCCAGAAGTCAAGACTTGGCCAGGATTTGACTTCCGACCTTCTGCACGGGAAGCCTGTGCTCTAACCAATTGTGGATAAGTTAAATGTTGAACAATGTTGAAAAGGTGGACAATGTCAGGGTTCTCCCCCCCCCCAATTATTCTAATTTAGATGTTGTTTTAATATTTAAAAAAAAAATGAATATGTTATACTTCATACGTAAATGTTACTTTACACTTTTGAAATAGAAGAATCCTTTATTACAGGGAAATGATGGGGGTTCCCATGGGGTTTACATTGTTCTCATGCATTTATTAATAACATAAAATTTTATTAATGCACGTGGCACCCCATTTTGGTCATGACGTCACCCACTGTGTGCGATATGACAGGCCCCCCCTGGATGTCACAGGACGGATCCGGGCCTCGGCCTGGGGTACACTACATGTTACTTTGTGAGGTAGCAGAACCTCCTAAGTGAGGCAAGGTGAAAGTCGTATTGTATCTGACCAGACCAGACTGTAACTTGTAAGGCACTCTATATGGCCGTCAGGCGGGGGGGGGGGGGGGGGGGGCAGCATCACTTATCTGATGCAGCCTAGAGTCAGGTTCTTATATAAGGGGATGGGAGTGGGGGTTGGTGGGGTGAAGGGGTACTGGGGTGAAATATAAAAAACGGCGAAGATAAAATAAATAGAAAAGGGCTGAACTGTTGTTATTGTTGACACTATTAAAGCAACACATGTTGTTGATAGTTGATGCGTGGAATGGATGGGGACCAGCCTGTAATGCTCACCACAAAGATGGAGATGGAGATGGCGCAAGGTGGGGTGGGGAAAAGACATGGGGGTGGGGGCTGAGTGGGGTGTACAGGGGCAAGGAGGGGAGTGTGGGGGAGGGGGGGGGGTTAGAGAGGATCAACAATTTAACAGCAACGTTGAATAGGGATAGGGAGGGGGGACTGGCAATTAGTACCAACGAATGGCAATGAATGCCTCGCAACTCCAATCCCCCTCCCCCACCCGATCCTTCTCTTCCCATAGGTGTATCTTCTTGTAATCTACGACCATGCAGTTGTTAATGTTAGTGTATATAACTACATATATGTACGATATATATATATTATATATATATATAATATATATATATATCGTATATATATACATAAAGCGAAAGCCCCGAACGTGAAGGGCAGAGTCAAGAATGCTGGTACCCCCCGACCCACCCAGTAAGGGGGGGAGGAGGGGGAGGAGCAGAACACTACAGAGATAACAGCGATAACCACCGCGATAACAGCCTTATCACTATCCATATATATATATATATATATATATATATATATATATGATATTTTGAAGTGAGAGCTGGAAGACTGTTGGAGTCGGTTCCCAGGAAAGGGGAAGCAGAGAGTGCCCGGTTACAGGGGGGGGGGGGGGGGGCTGCTGAGAATAAGGGGTGTTGGGAAGCGAGAGGTGCCTAGAAGGAACACTGAAAACATTAGGGACTATTCTTTATTTATATTCACATAATAAATTATATAGCACACACATATATATATATATATGTATATGAATATATATATATATATATATGGCGTCATTAAAGATGGAATTGGGAGGGAACAGGGAAAGACACGTGGAACAACGGCGCAGGGAAGGGAACCGGGAAAGGAACAAGGACAGGAAAAGGGAGAGAAACAAGGGGAGTGAGTGCACATCCTGACAAAGTGGTACAGCGGGTTCGGGCGCAATTACGTTATTTACACAAACCACGGTACACAGGCGTGTCGCCGAAACAACGCAAGACCTCGTGTTAGCATCGCGAGAGCATGTGCTATGCGCTCCGAGGATCGGTCACGTGGTCTACTAACACATCGCTATCGACCATTAAATTAACTCTTTCTCGCATACATCAGATGGGATGGCCGAATGAGTTGAGGGTCCGTCTCATGTTTTGGTAGATCGTGGGATTCGAGCCCTGGTCGAGTCAAACCAATCACCTATAAATTGATACTTCTCACTTCCTAGCCAGGTGCTCGGCATTATTAGGATAGGGCAAGGACTGGATGGTTCAGTGTCAGGATAATGTGACTGAATGGGATATCAGGTCCTTGCCATGTCCTAATAATGCCGAGCGCCTGGCTAGGAAGTGAGAAGTATCAATTTTTAAGTCATTGGTTTGACTCGGCCAGGGTTCGAACCCACGACCCCACGATCTTCCAGCACGGGAGACGGAGAGCTTTGATTTCACTTTTTTTCAGTTTTGTGGTGGATTAACTGTAGGCATTGTATTATCCTTATCATATACACACACCAGGAACAACAATAAACAAATAAGGTATTTATCCTACAAATACCAAAGGATTGCGAGGGTGTTCCAGGGAAGGTGTTGTTAGTAAGGCGGCGCGGCGGGGAACGTGTAAAAAGGACGCGTCTAATGGACGTGTAATACGGCATGGGGCCAGTACCGGGCCAGTGCGCATGAGCAGCACACACATATTTAAAGGCCCGGATTGGGGGAAATGGACAGAAACTGAACAAAGTCCATTTTGTGTCCGCACAAGTTTTGAACATGCACAAAACTAGGAACGGATGCTGCTGGACTGACATCTACGGTTCTTGTCCGGTTTGAGTCCGTTTAGTCTGCTTACCGTCCATTGGCTATCCGTTCATGTCCGTTTCATGTCCGTTTCATGTCCATTTCATGTCCGTTCGTCCAGTGGCCTTTGACCCGATATCGCAACATTTTGACACATTTTAATACATTTTGATACTTATGACGCCCTGACGACACACTTCTGTCCATTGCTCAATCCGGCGTGGTGTGACAGCCGCTTAAAGGAACAACCCACAGCAATAATATCACAAACTCAGCGACATGTGAGCTCTGAGTGCAGACGCATTCTGTGTGAGCAGAGTGACTTCAGAACTAATAGCACCATAGCAGAGCCCCGCCCCCCACACCCACACCCACACCCGCACGTTTCTCACATACCAATACAAATACATTAGGTGGGAAGTCAGAATACTGGTGGTGAAGGAATGAAGGAACACACATTCTGAGGAATACAATTATTTACTTAAAGTTGCATAGTCTGATGCTTTTGAGTTTCTGTCGTTTTCTGAGGTAAATATATTAGGTTGATCATTATAATCTACCTTACTTTAATTTGAAGTAACTTTTATTGTAATTAGCTAACTTTGGGGATATTTGAAGTGAAACAATGCAAAATTAATTTTGGCAAGCATGCCAAAACTCTGACAGCATAGGCTTCTGCAGTAACATTCAATTGCCTCAGCATTCCATTCAGTGTGGCGACAAATGTTTAATAAGTGCACTAGTTAGTTTCTAAGTTTGATATGTAGAATCAAATCTAGATAATTTTTGGGGTTTTGAAAATTTGATATTTTCATCGGACTAAGCAGCTTTAAAAAATCCCACAAAAACTGTGGGACTGTTGAAGCAGAATTATGTGCATTTCCACGAAAATGTATATATATAATATGTATATATATAAGTGACAGTTGTGTGAGGTTATCTGTACAGGATGCAGGTGGCTGTGTGAGGCAATCACATGCTCAAACGAGTCCATGTGTGTACACACTGTGATCTGCGTGTACTGTACATCTCTGACTGTTATCTAACATGCTGTCATCACTGGGTACATACCACTCAGACACACACCTACATGCATGCACATACATACATACATACATGTATGTATACAACCACACGGGAGAGCCGAATGAGTTGAGCAACCGCCTCATGTTTTGGTAGATCGTGGGATTGAACCCCATGAGCTTGAATGCCAGTCGAGTCAAATCAATGACGTAGACATTTATTTGTGTCGCTTCTTAGCCAGGCGCTCTGCATTATCGGGATAGGGCAAGGACTGGTTGTCTCATTGTCAAGATAATGGGACTGAGTGGGATATCAGGTAATGGTGCTGGTGGCCTGGTCTCCTAGTGAGGCAACACTATAAAGTCGCCATGAGTGCGCACTGTCACAAGTTGGTACCTGTCCTGATATGACCTTAGATGTTGCCAGGACTCCAAGAACCAGCCAACTACATGTATTCAAATATATATAATATTACTATTATATATATACATGGAGGATAGGAAACGGACAGCGGTCAGACAGTTGAATGTCCCTCTAGGGGTGTACACAATGCAGTGGAATCACACTCATGTCTATCCCGACTTGGACACAATGATCCAGCCGCACAGGAGTGTGCCCCTCCTGACTTGTAAACATTAAGCTGGCCACATAAGTGTGCCCCCATGACTTGTATGCAATGAGCCAGTCACACACAAATCTGCCCTCCTGACTTGTATACAATGAGATGGCCACATGAGTGTGCCCCTCTTTACTTGTATAAAATGAGCTGACCACACATGCGTGTGCCCCTCCTGACTTGTATGCAATGAGCTGGCCACAGATGAGTGTGCGCCTCCTGACTTGTATACAATGAGCTAGCCCACATGGGTGTGCTCCCCTGATGTGTATACAATGAACTGGCCGCAAATGAGTGAGCCCCTCCTGACTTGTATACAATGAGCTGACCACACATGAGTGTGCCCCCCTGATATGTATACAATGAACTGGCCACGCATGAGTGTGCCTCTCCTGACTTGCATACAATGCACCGGCCACACATGACTGTCCCCCTCCTGACGTTCTATACACTGAGCTGGCCACACATGAGTGTGGCTCTTCTGACTTGTATACAATGAAGTGGCCGCACATGAGTGTGCCCCTCCTGACGTGTATACAATGAGCTCGCCACACATGAGTGTGCCCCTCCTGATGTGTATACAATGAACTGGGGCACATGAGTGTGCCCCTCCTGACTTGTATACAATGAGCTGGCCACACATGAGTGTGCCCCTCCTGATGTGTATACAATGAACTGGGGCACATGAGTGTGCCCTTTCTGACTTGTATGCAATGAGCTGGCCACACATGAGTGTGCCATCATGATATGTATACAATGAGCCACACATGACTGTGCCTCTCCTGACTTGCATACAATGAGGTGACACATATGACTGTGCCCCTCCTGACTTCTATACACTGAGCTGGCCCTCACATGAGTGTGCCCCCATGATTTGTACATAATGAGCTGGCCCCACACAAGTGTGCCCCAATAACTTGGATACAATGAGCTGGCCACACATGAGTCTACCCCCTGACTTGTATACAATGAGCTGGCCCCACACAAGTGTGCCCCCATGACTTTCATTCAATCAAGTGGCCACAGAGACGTATATCTTTTCCAACATATATACAATGAGGTATCCGCATCCCCACGTGCCCCTCTAGTCTTGTATATAATGAGATGGCCACACTCATTTGCGTGCCCCTCCAACCTTGTATACAATGACGGCTGAAACCTCCCCCTTCTTTATTCTGGCTATGAAATGCCACAAATAATAATAAAACCATGCAATAAACACACGTACCGGGCAGATAAGGCCTCTGCAGATATCTATGTCTAAATCTAGATCACGTCTAAATTTGGACTTACCCAGATCTAAACCTAATGGTGTTGTCACATGACGACGCATCGCCCAAATGTATGTCGAAGTATGTGATTTTTTGTCGCTACGTCGGGATACGTTGTTATATGCTTTGCATGCGACAGGCGATGGTTGGTATTATGTCCATGTATGTCGACATTCGTCAAGATACGGCGTCGCACGTCAGGGGGTCGGCAAAGTTTTGTGCATGCACAAAACTTTCGACGTTCGACAACATTTGACAATGTGTGGATTTTACATCCGCCATACATTATGAAGGCGTTAGGTGTACGTCGATGTACGTTCGACATATGTTAGTCAAACATTGTTCACTACATTGCACTACAATGACCTACTTTAAAGCCAGTGGGAATGTACAGTCTGTGTACTGACAACGTATGGATAATGTATGCCTAATGTACGTCTAACGTATGTTTAGTGTTTCTCCAGCGTGTCATGACGTATCTAACGTATGATGCGTAGTTCTGGCGATCGAATAAGGTATATAATGTTCACTGGTGTTCTGTGAACGTACCGTGAGCGTAATTCAAGCATTTTTCACTGGGAGGTACGTTAGCCATACGTTGGTCATACATTGGCCATACGCTGTGTATACGGTATGTATACGTCCAACTTTGCCCCCACAACAACAAGTTTGGCTCTTCTCGACGTAAAAAAGTGATTTTATGCATTGGCGGCGCGCTGGCTAGATGCGTCATAATGTGACAAGGCCATAAGCTCACAGAGATGTCTTGTCAGAATAAGCTGAGTGTGTTGAGAAGAACGCGGGATAACACCTTGAATACAACAGAACCCTTGCCTTTCTCTATCCCGACTCACCCAGAGTGCCTTATTGCCATGCTATATTCCATGGTAAAGGACACCACTAATCAAACTGCTACATGAATATAACACTCTCCGCCCGCTCATATTAACAGCTCAGCAAGTATTGCCAATAATAAATAATGCAGCCTATGCATTCTAACAAATTCATTTATTTTTTACCAACATCACCCTGCCAAGCTTATTGTAAGCATTATAACCGATGATATAAAGCTTAGTACTATATCCAGTTGAGCATTTGCCCGCCTGGATTACTTGATTATAGAATCTGTAATGGCCGCCAGCACATCAGGAATCTAATCAATATGGTAACGCAATTACAGTTAGTCCAACGCCTGGTGCGTGTATTCCGTCACAGGCAATTATATGGCTACCGTAATTTAGCGCATGCGCCGTTGTTTTTGTGCCATTCATTGACAGCTGATTTTGATGCTGGCAAATTTGTAGTTAGTCAGCTGTCTATGAAGTGAGAAAATAACTGCGTTACTATTAGTAATGGCCAGCTGTGGATATGAATATAGTGGACTTAATTAGTAATACTAAATAAGTCCACTATATTCATATCCACAGTTGGCCATCCCGAATAGACATAGCTCGACATTCCCATGACCCTCCCTCCCCCGGACCGTCCTGATGTGACCTTAGATGTTGCTAGGACGCAAAACAACAAACAAACAAAAAGCCCTCCCCCGGATTAAATTAACTCACACCGTACTTTAATTTCTTGCATTAGATTCACAATGTTCGCAAGATGATAATATCGCAATATTCACAATCGACACAACATGGAGTTTTTAATTAACGTGGTTGCTGAATTCCAATGTCTAAAGCAAAATGGGGTTAAAAGACCAAGGAGTTCGTCATTTGCTGTCATTGCTGGGGGCGGGGAGGTAGCCGGGTAGCTGACACCTCCTCCTCGCTCACTCAAACGCCTGCCAGGCGGCTCGCTCACTCTCAGCCAATCAGAGGCCCCGCCCACTCTTCCTTGGCCGTGCTGCTACACTACCTCCTCACTCTTCTACTGACACCCGTCAGCTGCACATCTCTTCTAAAAACCCACCCACCCACTGCCTGCACTGCCTCGATAAAAAAATGAACAATAAGGAGACAACAAATTTAACCAAAAAATGATTATTACTCAAAAAACTTATAACTGTTAACATATGATGAGATGAGTATATCTGCAATTAGGAGCTAATAACACATTAGATAATGCACTCCGATCATATCAATACTCCATCACTACTCAGATATGGAATGATCAAAGCAATCTCCAATTGACTGACAATTAACCCTCACCACACGATATGAGTTAATCATCAAAAAACTCCTGTGTGACTTATCTCACCACTGTATTGAATTGTATTGAATTCTCCGTTCATAAAAACCACTGTACATATGTTTATGATCGATTTACCATTGTGACATAACTTCATGCTCATGTCAGACATTGCCGGCGGGCGACCGCAACCACGTGTAACCATAAGCCGAAAGACCTGTTGACGACGATTGACCTGAGAATAAAGATATGTTATTCCCACTCATGCTTCCGTGTTCCTCCCTGCCCGAGCCAGTAATGAAATCACGCGATCATAATATGCCGCATATATCATAATATGTGTGTGAATATACTACGATCATAAGATACCTGATATATATGTGAATATAGAACGATCATAATAATTAATATAACTAATACATGTATATGAGCCTGCCTCAAAAGGTTATAACTATTATTTATTTGTCCGGTGTAACGATTAACACAAAACAGCACAGAAATGGTTACACTGAAAACACAAGGACATTTGCTTGAAATCAATATGTATTCTATTGGGATTATGAAACACTATGTAAAAAACAAATCAGTTTCTCCTGAGCAAATGCATATGTTGATCGTTACAATGGACAAAGTTTTGTCCCATATTACTTATCACCTTTTGAGACAGTCTCGTATATATGTGTGAATATAGTAAGAACATAATATACTCTGCTACATATCCATATCCATATATAACACACCATAGGGTGGCCTAATACGTGTTGTGCTCACTTCCCATGTGGGAAATCGAGGGTTCAATCCCAGATCTCTTCAAACCGAAGATTCACTAAATTGGTACGTTTTGCCATGTAGTCTGATAGTGATTCCATGATCGGACAAGAAACAGTGAAATGGGGAATGCTAATTGTACGTAAAATACCTGTGATATATTGCTCCTTGTTTGTGCTATAGATGTATTATTCTTCAGAATAACACCTGGGGATGTGCTGACAATTATTTGCATAAACAATGGTAGGATAGATGCACTGATGGATGACAACGTAATGTGTGAGAATGGTGTACATTGATATCCCACTCAGTCACATTATCCTGACACTGAGCTAACCAGTCCTTGCCCCATCATAGTAATGCCGAGCGATAGGCAAGGAATCGATTAGTATCAATTTTGTAAGTCATAAAGGTGCCGTACACGTGAATTGAGTAGCTCTTTGAAGAGCATTTATTGTGGGTTAGTGGTGGGTAGGCAGTGGGTAGTTGAATGCACAAGGAGGTCAAGGGAGAGGCAAAGAGGGACCAGATGTTGTGGTGAGGGAGGAGGATGGGGAGGAGGATGGGGAGGAGGATGGGGAGGAGGAAGAGGATGTTGCAGGGGAGGAAAGGAAGAGAAGGGGAAGGGAGAAGGGAAGGAAGGGAAGGAAGGGAAGGAAGGAAGGAAAGGAAAGGGAAGGAGGGAAGGAGGGAAGAAGGGGAGGAAGGGAGGAAGGAAGGGAAGGAAGGGGAAGGAAGGAAGAAAGGGAGGAATGGAAGGGAAGGGAAGGAAGGGAAGGAAGGGAAGGTAGGCAAGGAAGGGAGGGAAGGGAAGGAAGTGAAGGAAGGGGAGGAAGGGAAGGGAAGGAAGGGAAGGAAGGGAAGGAAGGGAAGGTAGGGAAGGAAGGGAAGGAAGGGAAGGAAGGGGAGGAAGGGAAGGGAAGGAAGGGAAGGAAGGGAAGGAAAGAAAGGGAAGGATGGGAAGGAAGGGAAGGAAGGGAAGGAAGGGAAGGAAGGGAAGGAAGGGAAGGAAGGGAAGGAAGGAAATAAAGGGAAGGAAGGGAAGGAAGGGAAGGAAGGAAATAAAGGGAAGGAAGGGAAGGAGGGAGAAGCCAGAGCCAAAGCCAGAGTAGGGTAGGGTGGTTCTCATCAATAGCCGAGGTAAATAAATGCCTCTCCTGCAAAGACTTGGATCCCAGATAAGTTGAAGGGATATCGATAAGTGTTACAATAGACTGAGTAAGACATCCACTCCGCCCCCTAATGCTCTAATGGGGCTGTCACACTATGACATAATGCGGTAGCCTAAGCCGACGAAGGTGCCATTACGTCGAGATCCATCGAGGAACGTCAAGATACGTTATGCGCTCGTTAAGCCTACGTCGAGGTATGTCAAGATACATCGAGTTAAGTCGAGATACGGTAACACACGTCAAGGTTTTTGACATACCCAAAACTTTCGACCTAGCTTGATGTAAGACAATCTGTAGTTTATACATTAGCATGTCTACATTAAACATATGTCGAGTATGCTAGACATATGTTACACATAGACTATACATCCGTTGTACTACATCAGGCATAAGTCAAGCCGGCAAAAATGTACAGTCCTCGTATTGACAATGTATTGAAAATGTATGGATAATGTACGTCTAACGTATGTCTAACATACGTTTGGCATTTCTCCACAGTGTTTTGACGTATTTAACATATAAAGGCGTACTTCTGGTGATCGAATAACGTATATAACATTCACTGGCGTTCCGTGAGTGGTTTTTAATTATTATCATGTGTTACCACTATGTTGGATTGACGTTTCGCCTATATCCACTACGTTGCACTGACATCCAACTTGGCCCTGAAATGCCAAGTATTTGGATGTATCTCGATGTAAATAAGTGATTTCTACGTTCCCCACTTGCTGGCCTGTTACGTCGTAGTGTGACAGGGGCATAACATATCAGCGGTGTCATAAAAGGATCAGGAACGGCGGTCCTCGTCTTTAATCACTTATTTATTTGATCAGCCCGGAGATACGCGTAATTGTGCTCCGCGCCAATCTCCCCCCTCCCTAGACTCCACCGAACAACGTATGTTGCTCATTAATCAAATTCAAGTCTCAACGTAATTATTTGAACCTGCTCATTACCAATGTATGAGCAATCCGAGCGTCGCGCAACGGCGACAACTGAGGCTTTATGTGTGCATGTATGTGTATGTATGGGTGTATGTATGTGTGTATGGGTGTATGTATGTATGTATATGTGTATGTATTTGTGTATATACATGTGCATATGTTTTTGTCTATGTACATGTATGTGTATGTACATGTGTATGTATGTGTGTATGTATGCATGTATGTGTGTACGTATTTGTGTATCTACATGTGCATATGTTTTTGTGTATGTACATGTATGTATGTACATGTGTATGTATATGTGTATGTATGCATGTCTATGTGTATGTATGTGTGTATTTATGTATGTGTGCATGTATGGTATGTATGTACATCTGTATGTATGTATTTGTTCATTTATGTGTATGTACATGTGTATGTATGCATATGTGTATTCATGTACTTCTGTATTTGTGTATGCACATGTGTATGTCCGTATGCATGTGTGTATTTATGTATGTGCGCATGTATGGTATGTACATATTTATGTGCATGTGTGTATCTATGTGAGCTTGCGTGCACGTATTTGGGTATGTACATGTGTATGTGTATTTATGCAGGGGCATTTATATATTAGCAAATGACTTGCATAATTAGATTGTTTGCTGGGGTTTAATGTACGAGCAACATCTCAGGTCATATCACGACAAATACCAAATTGTGACAGTGCGCACTTGGAGAACAGGTCATCGGCACTATGACCCAATACCCCACTCAGACATGTTATCGTGATACTGAACAAACCAGTCCTTGTCCTATCCAATTAATGCCAATCATAAGGCTAGGTATAGCGACAAGTATAAATTTGGTAAGTCATTATTTTGACTCTGTCACTGTTTGAACCAACAACCTCCAACACAGAAAGCCAGTCAGTGCCCTTACCGATCCAGCCACACTGTCCGTCCGGCCCAAAAAGAATAAATCCAGTTTCCAAATATACAAGCCGTAGCGAGCCTTGTATAGAACAAACAGGACAGACTGATTTATTGCGCTGGTGTTCGGTTCCTGTTAGACTGCAGCAAAACAAAAAGAAACAAATAGAAAACAGACAAGAACAAACATATCCCACAATTGATGTGTATCATGAGGGCAGTCCATACATCAAACGTATGCGTCTTATTTATTACTGCGGTTCGAGTGTTCCCTGTGCAAATACAATTATAAACTATTTGCGCATTGTGTTGCCGCTTAACAATGGTGTAAATAGTCCAAGACGAGACGATATCGTCAGTAAGAAGCGACACTATCAATCCATTTGACCTATACATAATTGATTATGTAAAATAGTCAATTGGTTGTTGGAGTTGTACCTCCTGGCAACATCTAAGGTCATATCAGACTCGGGTACTGAATTGTGACAGTGGGCCCTCATGGCGAATTTATAGTGCTGCCCCACTGGGAGACCAGGTCACCAGCACCATGACCTGATATCCCACTTAGTCACATTATACTGACACTGAGCCAACCAGTCCTTTCCCAATCCTAATAATGTTGAGTGGCTGGCTGTGAAGCGACAAGTATAAATTTGGACTCTATAGTGCTGCCCCACGGGGAACTTGGGCCGCCAGCACAACTAACCGATATCCCACTCATTCACATTATCATGACACATTATCATGACTTAACTAACCAGTCCTTGCCCTATCCTATTAATGCTGAGCGCGAGGCCAGGAAATGACAAGTATCAGTTTTATAAGTCTTTGGTTTGACTCGACTGGGAACCAATCTCCCAGGTACAAATGTATAATATATGTATATAATAAATAATAGTATACACATATGTTGAAGTACCGGACATGATACATGGCTTGTACTATATCAAATATGAATTATCCACCCCACGTCACGTCTCTATGTATAAAGCCTACATCACATACCTCGTGGCTCCCGTGGCCGACTATAAATAACCGATAAGCATAGCCTCCAGCGAGGGGCTTAGATGTGTCTGGACCAGGATATATAACCTTAATATACCACGACTGCTAAATTCATCCATCACATATCGGACAGTTGTGAGTGTGCATGTATAAATCAATATATCTATATATATACATATAGGATGTATAATGAATTATGCAAATATAAAACAGGCAGAGTTTCTTTATTATTATTTATTCCTGATATTTGTTAATTATATTATTGGCCAATCGCTGACCTGCCCGGGATTTGCCCCGGCTAGCCGGGCCCGAGCGCCACCACCGGGCGATATCTGCCCCGGGCAGTCACTTTGCCTCCACATTTCAAACTGTGCATGTATATGATTCGGTCTCACGAAAATGGGCCAATTGGTGGTCAATTTAAGATGTTGGCGTCGTAATTGTTAAAGAGTCGGGCATTTCTTTGTTTCATATTAAATTATCCTAGAAACAAAGAGGGTTGTTGTATTTTCTCTACCTTTAGATTCAGGATAAATTTAAGAACTTTCCAACACCTCTGTCAGTGCTAAACTATAATTATGCTGTTCGACGCCAACATCCAATTGTCGACGCCGAGAGCTTTAACAGATGTTGGTGTCGCGATTGTTACAGTGGAGTGCATTTCTTTGTTTCATATTAAATTATCCTAGAAATAAACAGGTTTGTTGTATTTTCTCTACCTTTCCATTCAAGATAAATTTTAGAACTTTCCAACACCTCTGTCAATGCTAAACTATAACTATACCGCTCGACGCCAACATCCAATGCTCGATGCCGACAACTTTCCCCGATTGGCCTATTTTCGTGAGACTGACTCATATACTGATATATATATATATATATATGTATATATACATATACATATCGCATATTTTTACGCATGTGCTCAATACCCAGGATGCATCGCGTTCGATCCTCATTCGAGGCACTTCCGCAATTAGAGAAGAGGAGACGGGCCATGCAGGTTGTCTATGCGACCGTTCAACAACATATACAAGTAAACCAGTCTGTGTGAAGACTACTTACTGGACTAAGGAGTGCACATTATATGTAGTGCGATTGTGGTAGTTCAGGGGGGGGGGGGGGGTGACCGGTAGTTTGCGAATGGAACCCCACAGTCATGTATTCTTAAAACGGCTGTCACACATCACCGGATTGAGGAAACGGAAAGAAACCGAAAGTCTGTTGCTAGTCCGGTTTGTGTCCGTACAAGTTTTGAACATGCAAAAAACTTGGAACGGATGCTGCCGGATTGACGTCTACGGTTCTTGTCCGGTTTGAGTTTGTTTTGTCTGTTGGCTATCCGTTCATGTCCGTTTCATGTCCGTTTTATGTCCGTTTCATGTCCGTTTCATGTCCGTTTCATGTCCGTTTCATGGCCGTTTCATGTCCGTCCGTCCAGCAGCCTTTCACCCGATATCGCAACATTTTGACACATTCTAATAAATGTTGATACTTATCATGCCCAAACACAACTGGACTAGACAATTCTGTCCATTGCTCAATCCGGTGATGTGTGCCAGCCGCTTTATCCTCGGCATGAACTGACATAAATACTGACAGCAGAATTTGTTTTCAAATAGAAGGACAACAGCTCACAAGAGTGGTGAGTAATGGTCCTTCATATTTCATGGTTCAGATATCAGTTCCTGGTGCTGACGGTCCTGTGTCCCGGTGAGGCAGCACTATAAAGACACCTGGAGTGGGCACTGCCTAAAATCAGTATCCGTCCTGCTAGGGTATTGTATGCTGTTAGAAATTAAAAGCCCCCCCAAACAAACAACAACTTTGCCGTGGTTAGTATCAGGATAATGTGACTGAGTGGGATATCCCATCATGGTGCAGAAAGCACAGCATCCCAGTGGGGTAGCACAATAAAGTCCTTAAAAGGGCGAACTGTCAGAAATCTGTACCTTACACAGTAATCCATGCCTTTGTACTTCTCAATTTACTGTTTTGATGAAGATCTATAGATACTTTGACCAGTGACGTCACTGTCAATTGACATGCATTTGGAATGAATGACTCCGGTTGGCAAACCAACACAGATGGGAGCGATTTTGCATATACAGTAAAACCTCCCTAACCGACCACCTCCACAGATCGACCACTCCCTATATCGATCGCTTTATTTGGTTCCCAACAATACGATTGTAACCATATTCGAACTCCCGATTTCGAGAGGTTTTACTGTACATCAATACAGTAATACTTCAATTGAATTGATCATTTTCATCATGTTTAAACTGTCAAAAGTGGAAAATTGCTGGATCTCAGTTCACTACTGTTGTGTCACTGTATATGCCAGTCAAATGTTTCAAAGTGTTGTAAATAAATAAATAAATAAATTAAAAAAACACACAGAATCATAATCATAGAACATTTATGCCATGACCTAGTTGCAAGCAAACTAAGATGATACACAGACTAAATTTCATTCACTCTCGACTACATGTTCTTATATTTTTGTTGGTAGTTTCATCACCCCAAAATACCTTCACTCAGCCTCGAGTGAACTCACTAGTTTAAAACTACATAGTCCGATGAAGCATCACATTTTCAAAACCAAAACAATTATCTAGAATTGATTCTACATATCTAACTTAGATACTGATGTACTTATTAAGTATTTGTTGCCAACTAGAACGGAGTACCGAAGCTATTTAATAGAACCTTTTACTGCGGAAGCCTGTGCTGTCAAGAGTTTTGCCGTGTTTGGAAAAACTAATTTGAGATGTTTGCACTTCAAATATCTCAAAACTTAGCCATTTAAAATAAAAGTTACTTCAAACAAAAGTAAGGTAGATTATACCAATCAATTTAATATATTTATCTCAGAAAATGACAGAAACTATAAAAAAAACTAAAAACATTGGATTGTGCAACTTTGAGAAGAGGACTGACATCATCTCCTCTAGTAGCCGGCCACAAGTGTCGGGTTATAGGATGTGCAACATCCTTCAACAGTACATTTGATACGCTTCATGTGACTGTACACATCTGAATCCAGGAAACACCACTGAACATGAAGCGGCACCAGCATCCTGTGAAGTTCTCATGGGGCGTAATCGATTAATCAACTCGGGTCACCCGAGCCACTTTTTAGCGCATGCGCACATACTACAGACTCGGGTTGAATAAACGAATAGGCTCGGGGTGGAAAAAATGGTGGCTTAATCTAAAACTTTTTTTAATTTTTCAATAACCGATATAAGTCCAGCAAAATAGGATTTAAAGTATTTTATGATTGTAGAAGCTGACAATCTGGGTTATTAAAAAAAAAGCATTAAAACAACGCGTAGGACCTGTACAGGTAACTGTTATCCTACAGGTACCAGCACAGATGTGACGTCATCGCTCCTAGCCACCCCCAACCAAGAGGTGGGTTACTGGGGTCGGGTCGTTTTGCACACGGCACGTGTATTTGTCGACTCCACTCGCGGTGTTCGATTTGAAATTCTGACGACTCGGGTAACCCGAGTCACCCGGGTCATATTAATCAATTACGGCCAAGGTGACTGTCAAACATTTGCTCTTCCCTGTTATTGATTTAATTAGGACCATCTCGTAGCTGTAGATTTTACTGATAACATCCTGTGATCTAGATCTATTATAAATGGAGATGTTTCAAGTTTATCGCAAGTATTAATTCAGGAGTAATCTACAGACCTACAGGCAAGCAGAGCCGGTGAAACTACTAGTCGCCTGATTGGTTGCTTGTTTGAGTTTGACGTCCTGGCAACATCTAAGGTCATAACAGGACGGGTACCGACTTGTGACAATGCGCACTCATGCCAATTGTATAGTGCATATCACCGGATCGGTAGAGCGCTGCCAGATTGGGAGACCAGACCCTCAACACCATGACCTGATATCACACACAGTCACATTATCCTGACACTGAGCCAACCAGTCCTTGCCCTGTCATAATAATGGTGAGCGCCTGGCTAGCAAGCAACAAGTGTACATTTTTAAGTCATTGATTTGCCTCGACCAGGGTTTGAACCCGTGGGGTCGAATACCATGATCTACCAAAATGGGAGACAGTCGCTCAACTCATTCGGCCATCCAGTCTGGTACTAGTCGTCTGGTGCTCGTTCTCTTATACTATTTATGTGCTATATACTAAAAGGCTATGGGAATATAAACATGGCTACTAGTCACATGCAGTTCCTGCATTATCGTTTGACTTACACATAACGTTGGTAAGCTATGCAACAAGGGCCTAGTTTCCATTTCTGCCACGGCGGTGCCACCTGTGAGTGGACATTATACCAATATAGTGCCACATCATATATATTGCACACATATCAGTGCTACCATTATGTGGCACATAGCAGTGCTACCATTATGTGGTGTTCGTGAATATCATACAGTTCAAAGTCAAATATTAACATTACCGACATACAAATTATTATTATTATATTATTATAATTTTAACATTACATGTATTTATTTATTTATTTATTTATTGAAAGCCGACTTATACGCACTAAAGTGCACCCCATTCTCATACATGAGCTATTAATAGACAGGATCATGGTTCAGGTTCTAGATTTGCTAGCGCTCTAATATAACAGCCTCCACACTGGCATATGGGTTAGCATATCAAACGCGACATGACCTGTCTATGCCCCAGTTTACAAACAAAGCATCTAAGTTTAGGTCCCAGTGTTCCAGAGGCTCCACACCGGATCGGTAGAGCGCAGGCTTCCCGTGCAGAACGTCAGGAGTTCGAATCCCAACCGAATCAAATGAATGACATATCAAATTGATCCTTGTTGCTACCTAGTCTAGCGCTCGGCATTAATAGGATAGGACAAGGACTGGTTAGCAAAGTGTCAGGATAATGTGACTGTGTGGGATATCGGGTCATGGTGCCAGTGAGCTGGTCTCCCAGTGGGGCAGCACTATAAAATCACCATGAATGTGCACTGTCACAAATCGGTACCCATTCTCATATGACCTTAGATGTTGCTAGGATGCAAAACAACGACAAACACACAAACCATAGGCTTCACTCCCTCCCCTCCAAACAAAGTCACCACACAACTTCCGCACCACCACCCCGATCACCCTCCTGCATTTTGGGTTCGAACCCTGGTCGAGTCAAACAAATGACTCCTAGCCAGGCGCTCGGCACTATTAGGACAGGGCAAGGACTGGTTGGCTCAGTATCAGGATAATGTGACTGAGTGGAATATCAGGTCATGGTGCTGGCGACCTGGTCTCCCAGTGGGGCAGCACTATAAAGTTGCCCTGCGTGCGCACTGTCACAAGTCAATACCCGTCCTGATATGTCCTGAGATGTTGCCAGGACGTAAAACAACAATAAACAAATAAACAAAGCCCTTCTGCATTAGACCGCACGGGAAGGCCAGCTGGGTAGAAGTTAGATAAAAGAAGTAGTACACGGGTGAAGGACACCATAATGTAAATACGGGCGAAAATAGGGTTAGTATGGAATATGAACTAGAAACTGTGGCTCCAGTATCAAAAGGCTACCCATATAGGCACAGAGTTGGTGAAATGGGAGAGAATGCAAAAAGACAAGATGGCGGCGCAGAACGCCGTCGATTTCACTTTTAAATCTGATTAAACTAGATATTATATTATATTTTTCAACTCAAAGGTAGTGGGCTATCAATAAGACATATGTAAAGAATAAATGTTGTTTCTTAGATTGTGAAATTAGGCTCTCATTTCCTTAACCCGCTTTTTCGACCGTTTTTATATAGGGTTGGTATTCACCCGTGTACTGCAAGTACGGGTGAATGCTTTATCTAGGTAGAAGTTATATACTCTCTTCCAATGTGGAAAGTTGTGTGATCAATCCCCGGCCGAGTGAAACCAAAGACTTTCAAACTTGATACATGGTCTACCGCTACATTGTCCTCTGTTCGCTGTTAGCAGGATAGGCTAAGAACTACGTGGCTCAATGTGAAGATTACTGAATAGAATATCAGGTCATGGTGCCAGTGGAGGCACCACTATAACGTCACGATATGTGCGTACCGGATGTGGTAGCCGAATCGGTAGAATGCATGCTTTTTGAGTGGAAAATCAGAAGTTCTAAACCAGGCCGAGTAAAGCCAATGACTTACAAAATTGATACTCATCGCTAGATCTCCTAGTAATGCCATGTGTCAGGCTAAGAGTAAGACAACGACTGGCTAGCTCAGTCTCAGGATAGTTTGACTGAGTGGGAAGCCAAGTCATGATGCCAGTAGCCTGGTATCCAAGCGGGGAAGCACTATAAATTCACCATGGGTGTGCACTGACCTGATATGACTTTAGAAAACAAACAAACAAACGATGAGTGCGTACTGCCACTAGTCGGTCGGTACCCGTCTGATAGACCCTTAAGCCCTGGTCACATTAGTGAATGTAGTTGAACGTAGTTGAACGTAGTTGAACGTAGGATAGATTAACGTGGGTCAAACGTGGTGTAAGTATGTGAAACTACATTGAAATACGTTAAAGTTGCATAGTCCGATGGTTTTGAACTTCTGTATTTTTTCTGAGATAAATATATTAGATCGATCACTAGTATCTACTTTATATTAGTTCAAAGTTACTTTTAATTTAAATTGTAATCTTTTGAGATATTTCGAGTGCAAACATGGAAAATTAGTTTTGGCAAGCTTGCCAAAACTCTGACACCATAGACTTCTGCAGTAACAGGTTCTGTTAAATTGACTCAGTATTGCCTTCTACGCAGAAACAAATGCTTAACAAGTGCATCAGTATCTAAGTTAGATATGTACAATCAAATCGAGATAATTGGTTTGGTTTTGAAAATTTGATATTTCATTGGACTATGCAGCTTTAAGGTATGGCAGGTTTTGGTACAGATAAATACGTTACGGTACGGATAAATACGTTACGGTCGAGATAAATACGTTACAGTATGGATGCCGGTACGTTCAACTACGTTCAACTACGCTAGACTCCACTACGTTCCCCTACATCCACTAACGGCTATGTGACAATCCAAGTACACTAGAGCACCGTAGAGTACGTTAGAGCACGCTTGAGCATGATATAGCATGCTAGAATATGCTAGAGTACGCTAGAGTACTTAGCATCACGGATGCAAATTCAGCCTCTAATGTAACGCTCCTTTGAACATGTCCAAAGATTAAATCGGAACTCACAGCCCACCCACATTATAGCCAAGTTAGCCTGATGGAGAACTACGGATGCTGGTACGTTCAACTACATTCAACTGCGTTCAACTATGTTCAACAACTTTCAACTATGTTCAACTATGTCCAACTCTGTTCAACTCCGTTAGCCTCCACTACGTTCAACTACGTCCGCTAACGTGTATGTGACCGGGCCTTTAGATGTTACAAGGACGGAAATCCCGATAAACAAACAAAACAAGCCCTCCTACAATCTATATGTCAGCGTGTACCGGTCAAGCCGAAGCGCAGGGCTCTGCCGTACATACGAGTTACATCTCAGTCGCCGTGCTGTCTTCGGTAAAATCACCAGCCTGGGTAAAGTTGGGATTCTTTACACACGGTATGTGGCATGCGAATGCAAATGCGGCATGCGGCATGTGAACGGGTTGGGTCCTTTCACCCTCACCCACACCCACACCCACACATAGTGTCAGGTTTCTCTAACACTGTTTTCTATGGCAAACGCAGCAGCATTCGCATTCGCATGCCGCACTGATGGCTACATGGACCGATTCAGTTGCCGCATTTGCATTTGCATTTGCATTTGCATTCGCATTCAGACACATGGAATCACCCCCATTGACTTAGATGCTTTTTGATTTTTTGCCGCATTCGCATTCGCATGCCGCATACCATGTGTAAGGAATGTAGCCTTAAAGCAGCATTCCAGCCACAAACTCAGCCTGTGTTCAATTCAGAGCCACGCCTCGCTCAGATACACGCCAGCACTACTTACTCTATGGATCCCGGTATCCGCAGATCCCTCAGGGTAGGCTTCTGATACCTTTGATCTTCTGATCCTCCGCATTGGTCTCTGGGGGATGCGCCCCCCCCCCCCATTCCCACCCGACCCCACCCCAAATCTGCACTCCTACACCCCCACCCCCACACATACACCCCACTCCCCCACCCACACCGCACTCATAGCCACTCAACCCCGCCTGCCTGACCTAGATACCACTGCCGCCATAATTGATTATCGGTTCTCCAACGTAGTGGACATGTGACACGTGACCAAGTGGAGCCTATTATGGGGATGTTTGCGTTAAAAGTGTGATGGGGTGATGGTCTATTACTTGTATTAGACAGGTGGTTAGGATGGCATGTGTATTTAGAATTGAGCGAGTTCATGAATGGATAAATGGTGATGATTCTATTTTGTGTTATTGCTTTCTACTGCCAGGTGTGACATGCAATGGAAGTATGACGTAGTAAACGTGAAATAGAAGGGACCAGTCTGATAGCACACTGCATGTGCTCCCATGACTATGGCAGGGTACACCAATTTAAAGCTGCATAGTCCGATGAAATATCAAATTTTCAAAACCAAACCAATTACTTAGATTTGATTTTACATATCTAACTTAGATACTGATCAACTTATTAAGCATTTGTTTCTGCATAGAAGGCAATAATGAGTTAATTTAACAGAACCTGTTACTGCAGAAGTCTATGGTTGCACTCAAAATATCTCCAAAGTTCACCATTTAAAGTAAAAGTAACTTTGAACTAATGTAAAGTAGATACTGGTGATCGGTGTGATATATTTATCTCAGAAAAAACCCCAGAAATTCAAAACCATCGGACTATGCAACTCTAAATTGGGGAATTTGCTACTATTGAACTTGAAGCCTATGATGCAAGACTTTTGATGTGCATGCCAAAATTCATTTAGTACTAATAGTAGGATTTGACTGAAAATATCCCCAAAGTTACACATTTATAATGAACTTTACTTCAAAATAAATCCGGGTTGATTATAAAGTGGTCCATTTAGGGAGGTGGTCGGTTTAGAGAATTAGAATATCCATACAATGGTATTGCTGGGACCCAAATAAAGCGATCGATATAGGGGGGGTGGTCTATCTGTGAATGGGTCAGTATAGAGAGGTTTTACTATATACCTATATATATATATTTATATGAATATATGTTTATGAGTATATATTGTATATATTGTAAATATGTATATATATATATGTATGTATATATATATATATATATATATATATATATGCATATGAGTTTGATGTTTATATATATCAGGATGTTGGCACTAGCCTTGAATACGTGTGAATTTAAAAATAGAGCTGATGTGTTGACATCCGAACCTCATGACCTGCTTATGTCACATGACCATGTGATAGATTAGAGAGGACAGGCCACCACTTTTCTATGTACGCAGTTTATATTTTATTAACTCCAAAATACACACATATATAGAGAGAGAGACAGAGAGAGAGAAAGAGAGAGAGGGAGAGGGAGGATAGAGAGAAAGAGAGATATATAATAATTAATTGTCCTTTTAAAATTATTTACTCATTCATGTAACACTAATAGTACTAATACAGATGTTCTGTGATAACATACACTACACGAGTTATGCCGATGCCAGCCGAACCCCAACTGACAACTGCAATGGTTATCGGCCATTGGTGTGCTTTACTTACTAAATATAGCACAATAGGTATTTGCTAACATCGCATTGATCAAGTGACCACATATATGTAATATATATTATAATACAACATATTTGGAACACATACATAACACATATGTAACATATACATATATGTAACAAATGCCACAATTATGTAACATATATGCATTGCAACATATGTACAACACGTGTCATATATACTACACATACACAATATATAACTAAAATGCCAGCCCGTGAGTGACAGTATCTGCGGTACTGGTAGGGGTTGGGGTGGTGGCGCCACCTGTCCGAATAGTGAAAAGGGGTCACCCATAAAGTAGTACACATCATAAGGGTGACCAATATAGGGAATCTTCCTTTACGCGCCTTTATACTCGCATAATTCCTATACATCACATATATATACAGCAAATGTAAAATATACAACACAGAGACCACATTAAGGCACAGGTTTATGGGAAAGCGTCAACACTTGGTGCTGCTCCCCTTTTTTGCATGAACTACCGTGACAAGTGCTGTACATTATACAGCAGGAGCCACTCCCTTAATTCTACAGGATTGGTGCTGTAACTAATACAGCACTGATCAAACTTAGATTATTGAGACTGTCAATTCTAATAGCAAGATGGCCGGAAGACCAGTGCTCCGGCACTGACAAATGTCATATTCAGATGGATAAATACATGACCAAAAAAACCCCCCCAAAACCACTAACGGGGCTGTTCATGTCTGGTAACTAAGGAGACCAGACACCTCTGCTGTTTTTGTGTTCCTTGCTGCACACCGTGCCCGACACACTCCGAAACTGTTAATAGATTTAAAACACGCCCATCGTTAGACTCCGCCTCACCCTTTTTCTTGCCGGCTAACAGGTCCCTATTACCCGAGATTAAAATGCTGGCATCAAGCATCGTTGGAATGTTATATAGCACTGAGCAGCACTGTGTATGGTTTATAGACCTAGGTCGACCTGCCCTTTACTTCTTAATAAATAGGCGCATTCCTATAGTGTCTATATATATATCGTCGACTTATTTTTTAAAGAAAGAAAAAAGAAGACATATGGCGTGTACAGTCTTTTAATAGAATGGTGGAAAAAATCCAACACAGACGTCCCATATACATATATATGTATACGTATATATACATACAAATATGTATATGTGTGCATATATATGAACAAACTTTAGCCGGGCTGAACTGCTAGTGTCGGTTGTGATACAGATAAGCGATTCCAGGGGGCGCCAGCGGTTTAGTTTCCCATAACATAGTA
The DNA here is from genome assembly GCA_030323885.1 of Branchipolynoe longqiensis. Taxonomy (NCBI): domain Eukaryota; kingdom Metazoa; phylum Annelida; class Polychaeta; order Phyllodocida; family Polynoidae; genus Branchipolynoe; species Branchipolynoe longqiensis. The sequence continues at coordinate 23,898,431 of CM059201.1, read as the reverse complement.
GTGAATGAAATGACACTTCATATGATAAAGGTTCATCTTTGTTATTTATATTCATCAAATGATTTATGTAGCGCATGGACACACATATGCATATGTACCAAATCAAAGACTTTGTTTATTTGTTTAACGAACCCAAAGCACAAAAATTAAACATCAGCTGTTGGGGGTCCAAATCAAATTCAAAGAACTGCACAAGTAACACCCATGGCTACCTAGCCTGGAGCTCGACATTATTCCTAGCTACTATTACTACTAGGACAGGGCAACGTCTGTTTAGCTCATTGCCAGGATAATGTAACTGGGTTTGAGTTCGAGTCATGATGCTGATAGCTTGGAATCGTTATTTAGCATTAGCAACACTATCTAGTTGTCAGAAGTGCGAACTGGCATTACACACTCTTACATGTTGCTCGGGGCGTAAAATCTCAAGAATAAAGCAACACATCATCATCATCATGCTGTGTCGCGATGTGACAAAGACTGCTTTCATTACTTGACTGCTGCTCTCCATTTAGCTCTCTGCTGTCTGAGTGATGTCCATGAGTCGGTCTTAATGTCTCTCAGCTTCAGGTTTCTCTTGATGGTGTTTCATGAAAGCTGCCTGCAAAAGTGTTGAGCGGCACTCTCTCGAGGAGCAAATAGAGGTCTCACACCGGCAAGAACATGTCCAGACAGGCGAAAAACTATTTGTCCTGCAGTGGCTGGTCGGGAGATGTTGGGAGTTCCATACATCAACCACCCTTGATGCTGCCACAGTGACATGGTTTTCTGTTCAGGGTTTGCTCCCTTAGCCTTCGGTTCTGTCAAGAACCTGTACCACAAGGCATTGGTTTACAACTCTGCAGGGCAGGGGCGTCAAACTCCCTGAGGTATTGCAATACCTGCATACCTGCATACCACTCCAAACGAACAAATACCCATATATATATACCCATATGCTTGCCGCTGTCAAGTATCTCAAAACTGTAACGTATACAGAATGCGGCTGACAGGTTGTTGATGGGTACAAAGAAATTTGATCACATCACTCCTGTGCTGAAATCATTACACTGGCTCCCTGTGGAGAAGAGAATTGATTTCAAGGTGCTGCTTCTTGTTTATCATGCCTTGCATGATGAGGCTCCAGAATATATGAGAGATATGCTCCAGGAGAGAATAAATGTTCGAACACTGTGCTCCACAGTCTCCAGCCAGTTAGCAGTTCCTCAGAGCAGACTCAAAGGCTTTGGGGATTGTGCTTTTAGTATTGCTGCCCCGAGACTGTGGAATGCTCTGCCAGGATATATCACAGATTGTAAATCTGTTGGTGCTTTTAAAAAAGGTCTTAAGACACATTTGTTTAAATCTGCTTTTAACTAGGTGCAATTTATTTTCCTGTATATTTGTTTATGTAAAGTGCCTGAGAATGGCTTGCTGGATCGGGCACTATATAAATGTTTTATTATTATTTTTATTATTATAACCATATATATATATACAGTAACACCTATGTATACCGACCCCTCCACAGATCGACCACTCCCCTATATCGATCGCTTTGTTTGGGTCCCAACAATACCATTGTAAGGATATTCTAACTCTCTAAACCGACCACCTTCCTAAATGGACCACATAAAGTCGGTCCCATGGTCGGTCGATTTAGAGAGGTTTTACTATACATAGGTACCAAAGCAAACCAAACAAACAGGTTGTGTTTCGGAGCAG